>QRDG01000151.1:2629793-2858125 GCA_012064385.1 Puccinellia tenuiflora | reverse complement strand
GCCGACGGGACGGAGAACCGCGCCGGGGGCGAAGACGCTGTTGAGCCCCCAGTGTACCAGTCCGATCCCAACGCGGAGGCCGCGCAGGCACCCGATGATGCCCAGGCGTCGAAGCCCGCGAGCCCCCGGCCTGAGCAGCAGACGGCGAACCCGAAGCCATGGTTGAGGCGGACGTTCCCCAATGTCAGGGAGTTCCTGGCCTTCACGAAGGCCGAACTCAAGCAGCAGGAGCCATCACCGTCCTCCGGGGAGGAGGCTGTGCGGGCCCGTGACGAGCGAGTGGCGATGGAAGAAGAGCTGCTCAACGCCCGGGAGAAAAGACTGTCCAACCAGCAAAAGAAGTTGCAGGAGCGTCTCCAAGAGCTCAAAGCCCAGAAGAAGACCTTCCTCGAAGCGGAGGAGGCGTACCAGGTCAGAGCAGCCCTCGACAAGGATCACCTGGAGCAAGGGATGCTGAACGCGGAGGGGTTGACTCGCATGGAGGTGGAGGCGGCGACGGAGAAGACCATCCGGGCAAAGGACGAGGTCATCCGATCAAGGGATTGGGAGATCTCTAGACTGAATGAGGACCTTGCCCACGAGAAGAAATGCCGGGAACAAGCTCGAGAGGACATCCAGAGGATCCGAAGCGAGCGAGATGGCCAAGCGTCGAGAATAGTGGCCCTGTTGGCCACCATCGACACACAGAAAAAGGCCCTGGCCGCGGCCGAAGAATCCAAGAAGAACTTGGGCGCCCACCGATTCGAACTGGAGAAGAAGATCAGGACCCTGGAGGAAGCGGTGAAGTTCCGGGACGAAGCCGCCAAACGTATGACCATCGTGCGCTGAGACGAGGCCAAGAAGCTCGCCGAAAGCTTGGCGACTGCGGAGACGAGCAAATCGTAGGCCCAGATCGCCTGGGACCGCCATGAGAAGTTGTCTGATCAGCTCAAAGAGGTACAAAAGGACCTGGCAAAGGCCAAGGAAGCACATGCCAAGGAGACGAGTGACTTCCGTCGGCATCGGCAGGGGAACGACGAGATCCTGCTCCAGATGCACTCCTGGGTCTTGAAGATCATCGAAGGGCTGGCGGTGCTGATGGTGAAGGGCCTGCCTGCCCTCCCGACGGAGCGCTCCTACTCCCTTCGGTGTTACCCGTCGTTCTTGGAGCTCGTGGCCTCGCGCACCAACGGCCTTAGGGACAGCATGAGCAGAGCCACCCTCCAGGAAGGGAGGGTTGCTGCCCGGCAGGTGGCCACCCATTTCGTCGCGGCCCTTCGGCGACATCACCAGCCACCTCCTTCCTTGTCCGATCTGCAGGGTCTCGCCCCCGAGATGCTGACCGACCCCGAGGTGACCCGCCATGTTGACGAGATCATGGGAGCACTTCTCCTGCGAGGACGACAACCGGTCCTGAAAGCAGATGGAGCAACACCAAGAAACATGAACTGTGTTTTGCATATTTTGTACCTTTCTGAATGTAAGTAACCTTTCCTAGGTTTTATCCGTTTTATTGCACTCGTGGGGGCTTAACTCTCTCGGGAAGGGTTAATGAGCGTGAGAGCTAACCAGCCATGGGCACTCAGACGGATCTGAGCCACCGACCTAGGGCGCATCCCCCCCAAGAACCCATCGTTTTTTGACCGCACGGACCTCAGCACACGATTCCACTGCCCGAGGGAAACGGACAGCTTAGTCGCGGAGGCGCCACCTCAAAACAACGCCCGCTTTCGTCTTAGCCAAGATGCATAAAATAGAAGCAACGAAGGAAAGGCCCGTGCAAGCACGTTTCATACTTAGCTTAATGTCGACCTCCTTTGGACTATTTCAGCAATTGTTTCGTAACGCTGCCGCCAGAGCGGGTCTTCTATGCCGCTTTTAAGACATAACTCTGCCCCGCCTATGGTTACCCGCAGGGCTAGGGACTCCTGCTGAAATAGCCGCCTGCCCAGTCATCCTTACTGGCGCAGGACCTTATTGCTGGGGCCCGTGGTCCCGATCCTGAGACCTTCATGTTCCCGACGCTGTGTGAGGGCACGTCCAACTTGCTGACATTCTTATGATGCCGGTCCGGAGACCCCTTTTATTCCTGGTGCCGCTTGAAAGCACGCCCGCCTTGCTGACACCCTTGCTGTGCCGGTCCGGAGACCCTTCCTAGCTCCTTTTCATTGTTGCCCGGAGGCCAACCACTTTGCAATCCGATACTTTTGCGGTGGCCCACTCGGTCCCGGGGGTATTGTCACGATGTGACCCGGGAGATCCCATTCTGGCTGACTTTCGTTGAAATAGGTTCGATCCCAGTCAGAGGTAGTCACAGGCGGACCCATGGGGGTTGCTGGTGGTGAAAGCGAGTTGTCGGTTTGGGTGGAGCCGTCTTCAACAGTTCTTGATGACTTCTTCTTCTTCGGGGTTTTCTTTGGTTTTGAATTCAGAGGGCAGTCCCGGTGGAGGTGACCAAGCTCTCCACAGATGTAAACATCCCTCGTTCCTTGGACGCTTTTTGAGTTCGCGGCAGTCATCGATATTGTGCTTGTCGGTTTGATGGAACGAGCACCAGGGTCCCAGTTGTCCATCTTTGCCCAACGGGAGCTGGACTTCTTGCGGCACGTATGGTTCGTCCCTTGCGACCTCAGTTTCTTGACCTTGAATCAGACGCTCCCCCTCCAAGGGGAGAGTCGACGGGGAAGTTTCCAAGCAGAGCTCTTCCTTCACCACGCGCGTCCGCGGGGAAAGAGGGGCGTCAATGCCTGTACTACTTCCCGGGGGCAAACCCCCACCTGCAGCTGCATCGGCCCGAGCCACCGGGGGCACGAACCGAATCCCGCTGGCGAGACCCTGCGCGGATGGCGTCGCTGAAGCTTCTTCGGGGTCGAAGCCAAGTCACGGGTATCGTAGATACTCCTCGCTGGACTTGGCCTTCTTCTTCCGCGCCATCCCTACTGGAGAACTTTAGGTCGACGCAGACCCTGTCGATGACCTTGAGGTCGACGGAGACCTTGTCGATGACATTGAGGTCGACGGAGACCTTGTCGATGACCTTGAGGTCGACGGAGACCTTGTCGATGACCTTGACATCGACGGAGACCTTGTCGATGACCTTGAGGTCGACGGATACCTTGTCGATGACCTTGAGGGAGATCTGTCCGAAAGATCTGGAGAATCTGACGCAGATATCCTCAAAGATCTCGAAGCCGATGAAGAACTTGAGGAAGATCACGATGAAGAACACGAAGCTGATGAAGACGAAATCAACACTTGCGCCCCCTACCTGGCGCGCCAGATGTTGTGTCTTGGATCACGGACACCGGGAGTAAAGGATACCCCCTTTTTAGATTCGGTATGGGGAGTGAAGGAGGCTGAAGAACGTCTTCCACCCGGGGGCTTCGTCTATGCTCGAGATCTACGTACTAGCAAGCATCACAGAGACACAAGGAGTTTACCCAGGTTCGGGCCGCCCGGAGGCTAACAGCCCTACTCCTGCATGTCTGGATTGAGAGGTGTATCATGGTGTAGCTTTATAATGGTGGTCGCGGGTGAGAACCCGGGAGGTGTTGGCTAGAGGTTGAAGACGAGCAGATCCTGGCCCGGAGGAGATCACCTCTCGCCTATGCTACTCTTCGTCTTGTGCTACCTAGCCTAGCCTCCGACTCTCTGGGAAATCCTCCTTGGAAAATCCTCCTTGGAAAATCCTCCTTGGAAAATCCTCCTCCTCCACTTGGGTGCCTTGGTCCTCCNACGTGGCCTCCTCTCGTCCAAGTATTCTTCTCAAAGGGGGTAGGTGAGGTCGCCCACCTTTTCCAGGAAGGGCGGACAGAGGCTGACAGCTTTTCCGCCTCTGCCCCCCCCTTTGGCGCCTCCATCTTCTTGGCGCCCAAGTCTTCTAGGAACCTCCAGCCAGGGCTGGCAAGCTTATCCTCTTAGCGCACTGCAGGTTGATTCCCGGGGGTGAGCCTGGCCTCCTGCCGGGCGTTGGGGTCCCGGGACCTCCATGCCTGCTTCCGGGTCGAGGGGGCCCTGGAGGGTCCCCGGGTCCTTTGGCTCGGTTGTCGATGTCGCGCGCGTCGGGACGCCGTGGGGCAGATGGGGGGCCCATCTGCCAGTCTTGTGCCTTGGCCTTGAGTGCCTCCTTGGTGGGCCCATGTGCGATGGACCCACTTTGACCGCATCAGGGGAACCCCATGTTCCACTATTGCGACAGTAGCCCCCGGGCATAGTCCCGGCGGCCACGCCCTTCTGCCGCCGGGGCTATGACCAAAAAAGAGTCAAAGTGGGTCCCCGGCGTCAGGTCTTGAGCGTCTTGTCACATCCGTCAGAGCCGCGCACTGCGGAGGTGCGCGTCCCACGTGTCTTCTGAACGTTGCGATCCGCGCGAACCGCCAACGCTCGCCTGGAATCCATAGGGAGACGATCGAACGGAAAGCCTCCTCGGTCCCTGCGCCGGCCGGAGCGGTGGGACCATGACGCGACGTGTGGGGAGCCTTATAAGCCACGGTTCCAAGGAACTGTAGCCATTACTCCTCCCCAAACACAGAGATCTCGAAGCGCCGCCGGAGAGCACTTCGTCTTCACCTTTCGTATAACACCGCAAACCAGCTCCCCTTCCCTCGCCCATGGCGCCTAGGCGAGCAAAGCGAGCTACGAAGAAGCAGACCGCCGGGAAGAAGAGGGCGGTGGTGGGCCCCACCCGGACCGACCCTCCCTCACCGAGAGTGACACAAGCTCTATACGATCCGAGTGAATTTGCCAGCGAGGAAAGGATTGCCGCCATTCACAAGACGCTGAGCAGGGAGTTCATCGGGGGCGACCAGCTGGAGATCCGCCCGGGGGCGAGTCCCCTGCGCGACGGCGAGGTGGTAACGTTCCACGATTTCTCGGTGATGGGGTTGCTTCCCCCTTCTCCGATTTCTTCATGGCGGTCTTGGAGGCGTTCGGGCTGCACATGCTTCATCTGCATCCGAACGCGGTGCTGATCTTGGCAACCTTCGCACACGCTTGCGAAGTGTTCGTCAGCGTAATGCCCTCCGTGGCATTGTTCCGACACTTCTTCATGCCCCGAAGGGGGAGATCAAGATGGATAGCAGGCGGGGTGTCCTTCTGCCTCAAGCAGGAGAACGCAAGCCAATATCCGGGGACCAAGATCCACCCCAGCTGGAAGGACTGGAGGCAGAACTAGTACCTTGCTCAAGCGGGCAGCATCAGCCTGCATCTCCTGGTGCCGACTGCCCCAGCCGAGAGTTTGGCCAACTCGAGAGACGTGATATGGATCAACGTGATCCAAAGGGTTTTTAGGCCCGATCTTTCACGGCGATCAACAACAGCAACAAGATAACAAACAAAGAGGTTCCGAGATAGATTAAAACGAACCCTCTTCGATTCCCCACGTTGGAACTGATCAGGATCAACTCCCACGCATGGTACCAAATCAGATCTTGAAGATCAGCAAGCAAACACAAGCATATGCGCCCCCAAACATTGGGACTTTTCTGGTGTAACTTTTATCTCGAAAATTCAACTCAAGCTAAGGAACCCTAATGCGCTCAGCCCCTTATATGAATGAGGTGGGGCGCACTGTAGCGTGGTACTGTAGCTACAGTACCGACCTAGTTGGACTTGGACTCAATACAAAACCGACCTGTTATAGGTTCGGCCCAAACACAAGTGGCACGCAGGCCCAATTTAACACAACCTTAGACAAATTACATGCGTTTTAATAGCCTGTCCTAGAGTGTCAACCGACCATCACAATGCCCAGCACGATGCCCTCATCATCCTCCCCTTCTTGGAAAGGCGTTGTCCTCAACGCCGGAAGGTCTTCTCCAGCGCCTTGTGACTTCAAAATCTGCAACATCAAACTGGTGGGGTTCTGAAATTGGGCTTCACCTCATCTTCTGGAGGTATCTCAACAGAAAAGAGTCCAAACTTGATAGTAAGTGGAGGTGGTGGCGCAATGGTAGGAATAGCAAATATCCTCCCCTCATCATCCCCCCCAACTTGAATGGAAACCGTCCTCGGTTTTCCCTTGATGCTTTGGACCTTCTTCTTCCCAGCAAACACATCCACTTTAATATCCTTGTCCAGCATAGGCTGCATCACATGACGCTTGCCATTATGCCACAAAGAATAGACATTGGTTCTGCCTTCATGAGTGGATCGCCTATCAAATTGCCACGGTCGGCCTAGCAGCACATGACATGCATCCGTAGGCAAAACGTCGCAGACCACCGTGTCCTCGTAATTACCTACAGAAAATTTCAGGCGCACCTTATGTGTTACCTTGAGCTTCCCTGAATTATACAACCACTCAACGCAATGTGGCTGCGGGTGTTTCCATGTAGGTAATGAGAGAGAATCCACCAAACTCTTGCTAACAATATTGGTGTAGCTGCCACCATCAATAATGAGCTTGCAAGTGGTGTCTTTGACTGTACATTGGGTCTGAAAAATATTCCATTGCTGCCCTTGTCCTTCTATGCGATCAGCTGGTACACGCTGCACCATTAGATTTGTACAATTCGCAGCAAGTTCATACCCATCCACAGACACTTTGTTGTCATCAGATTTCTCACTGGACGGCTCATCAGCTTTCTCCTCATCGCTAGCAGAAATATAGCCATCTTGTGTGAGCATCACCCTCTTAGCATTAGGGCATTCACGCCTCATGTGTCCTCGGCCTCCACAAGTAAAACACTCAATATGAGCGGTGGACTGAGAAGACGCAGTCTTAGACACACCAGATTTGGACGAATCAAGAGGAATATTATTGGAGCGTGTAGAGGGTGCCAGCTTAGCACTATAACCAGCAGCCTCGGTATGTGAACGGCGCCATGAATTTGCAGGGGCTGTAGCTTGACGACGTTTGAGTTGTTGCTCTGCACGCTCAGCTTGGTGCACAAGATCATGAATATCATAATAAAGAACCATCTCCACACGATCTTGCACCTCAATATTCAGCCCATAAAAGAACCGAGACATAGTGGCCTCCGGGTCCTCATGTGTTCCTGTACGTATCATGAGCAACTCCATCTCCTTATAATATTCATCTACCGATTTATTACCTTGAGTGAGCCGCTGCAATTTATTGTGCATATCTCTCTTATAGTGCTCAGGAGCAAAACGACGACGCATGATCTCTTTCATACCTGTCCACGTCGTTGGCCTTGTATGCATACGCAGAATTTGACTCCACCAAATTAGCACATAACCAGTGAATTCAACTGCAGCAAGTTGGAGCCTCTTCTCCTCAGTGTAACGGTGGGTAGCAAATATTTGATCCATACGCATCTCCCACTCCAAATAATCCTCAGGTCCGCGGTCACCGGAAACGGAGGGATGGACAATTTGATACGTCCAAGACCACCATCATCAACGGGAACACGAACAGCATGACCAACACGATCACGAGCATGTGGCTGAACATGACCAGCACCTGCAGGACGAGCATCAAACGGGCGGTGTTGTGGTGCATAATCAGCGTCATCCTCAAGTTCTCCCACATCATTGCCTTGTCGATGAACATAATTGGCAGCAGGGCGGCGAGGTATCACGTCGGCAAGTGGTGCAGCAGGAGGTGGCTGCACAACTGCACGGGCAGGAGCATCACCCAACGCATCAATCCGGACAGCTAACCTTGTAATTTGCGCCGACAACGCAGCATGACTCCGACGGATATAGTCGCACGTGTTATCAAATCCAGCTCGGACATTAGGGGCCAAATCTTCAGCAAACTCAGGTGCGACCAGCTCCTCTTGTTGTTCCCCATGAACCTCTGAATTCTCTCCATCAATCGAATTCACCATCTTGTGCAAACAGCAGAAAAAACTTGCAGTATTCCGAAATAGTTGATCGAATCCAACGTGTCTTTCCGCCTCTTTTTTTTCACCGAAACGAACTTGGTTGGATAGAAATTTTTCCCCTGAGCAGTTTCATAGGTCGAACGTCGAAAACGGACTTCGGATGCAAAAGTTATGCCCGTTTTACCAAAACTGTCTAAATCTGTCCGAAGCCGTGTCGCGGCAGGAAAAACTCGCCGAAACCGTGTCGCGGCAGGAATCCGACTCGCGGCAGGAAACTGAACTCAACTCGGTGTCGCGGCAGGGAAAATCGACCGAAACCGTGTCGCGGCAGGGCGCGCGGCAGGAAACTGGACTGCGTTGCGCCGATCCGACCTCCTCTTCTTTCTCAAACTCAACAAAACAATCAACACCGGTGTTTTGGCTTCACGCCTCCGGCAGCCAAACTTCACAAGCAAAACAAACTGATCTCAACACCAAATTTCGCCGTGAGAAACCCGACGAATCTGATACCAAGATGATATGGATCAACGTGATCCAAAGGGTTATTAGGCCCGATCTTTCACGGCGATCAACAACAGCAACAAGATAACAAACAAAGAGGTTCCGAGATAGATTAAAACGAACCCTCTTCGATTCCCCACGTTGGAACTGATCAGGATCAACTCCCACGCATGGTACCAAATCAGATCTTGAAGATCAGCAAGCAAACATAAGCATATGCGCCCCCAAACATTGGGACTTTTCTGGTGTAACTTTTATCTCGAAAATTCAACTCAAGCTAAGGAACCCTAATGCGCTCAGCCCCTTATATGAATGAGGTGGGCCGCACTGTAGAGTGGTACTGTAGCTGCAGTACCGACCTAGTTGGACTTGGACTCAATACAAAACCGACCTGTTATAGGTTCGGCCCAAACACAAGTAGCACGCAGGCCCAATTTAACACAACCTTAGACAAATTACATGCGTTTTAATAGCCTGTCCTAGAGTGTCAACCGACCATCACAATGCCCAGCACGATGCCCTCATCAAGACGTCAGCGCCCAAGACGAGGCCCTTCCGCCGATTGTCGAGAAGTTCGCGGAGCTTCGGGACGGTCAGGTAACAGGCGCCATGATCACTGGAGACTTCGTGCGGAGGGGGATTGCTCCTCTGGAACGCAGGCCCCGACCGTTGTGGGAGACCCGCCAGGGGATGGAGTCTCACATATTGCCCGAGATGATGAAGGGGAAGATGCACTTCCTGCTGCTGGGGGTGCGGTATGACCTTCCGACGGGGGATTTCTCGTTCCTTGACCGCATCGCGAGAGGGGATGCGGTGCCTCTCATGCCAGGGTGCAACGCTTACGGGCTTCAGGGTACCGAGTTCTTGGACCCGCTTCCGGTACCCCGGGCGACGGTCCACGGGAGATCCTGGATAGCAGCGGAGCCACCGTACGGGGACTTCTCGCCAGACGAGCTCGAGATCTTTGATGACGAGGATGAGGAAGAGGAGGGCCCAAAGGAGCTGGGCCGCACCCCTCCCCCCGTGTCCCCCAAAGGAGAGGGGGAGACGTCCGGGGGACAAGAAGACGCTGGGGTAGAGCCGCCCCCCGGGCAGCCAGCTCCTCAAAGTCCGCAGGCGGGGCAGAAACCGAGGGGAGAAAACGAAAACCTCCCGCCCCCGATTCCTACCGAAGACGGAGACGACGAGAGTGTGTCGTTGCCACACCCCTTCGAAGACCTTGCAGGGAAGCGGTGGGGCTTTTCCAGCGCTAAGCGGGCCCGAAGGTAACTCCGGTGCCTACCTTGATCCTTTCTTGCTTGATAGGAGCCGCGACAGTTCTGACCGTCGCATGTGCGATGCAGGTCCTCCGAGTCCGAGAGCTCCCGGCAGCGCGTCCGAGTGGAGGATGACGTCGAAGCAGGAGAGGCTGCGGAAAGCTCCGCGGTAGCCGCAAGGGAGCATCCGCCTCCCAGCAGAGCCTCTCCGGCAGCGGAATCCCCGGAGGCAAGAGACACGTGGTCGCCGTCGATGGCAACCCGGACATCGCCTATCCATGAGCAGGAGCGAGCGCCCCCGGGTCGGGACCCGGCAGCCTCGGCGCCACCTCTAGGTAAAGCTACCCGGAGTCGCCAATGTTGTCCCCGGAGGTTCCCAGAGGTTAACACCTTGTTTATCGATGCAGACCCTGAGGCGGGGGACCGCGCTGAGGACGATGGCGATGTTGAGTCCCCAGCGGCCCGCCCTGAAGTTGATGCCGACGGGATGTAGAACCGCGCCGGGGGTGAAGACGATGTTGAGCCCCCAGCGTGCCGGTCCGATCCCAACGCAGAGGCCGAGCAGGCACCCGACGATGCCCAGGCGTCGAAGCCCGCGAGCCCCTGGCCTGAGCAGCAGACGGCGAACCCGGAGCCATGGTTTATGTGGACGTTCCCCAACGTCAGGGAGTTCCTGGCCTTCGCGAAGGCCGAACTCAAGCAGCAGGAGCCATCACCCTCCTCCAGGGAGGACGCCGTGCGGGCCCGTGAGGAGCGAGTGGCGATGGAAGAAGAGCTGATCAACGCCCGGGAGCAAAGACTGTCCAACCAGCAAAAGAAGTTGCAGGAGCGTCTCCAAGAGCTCGAAGCCCAGAAGAAGGCCTTCCTTGAAGCGGAGGAGGCGTACCAGGCCAGAGCGGCCCTCGACAAGGATCGCCTGGAGCAAGGGATGCTGAACGTGGAGGGGTGGACTCGCATGGAGGTGGAGGCGGCGACGGAGAAGACCATCCGGGCAAAGGATGAGGTCATCCGGTCAAGGGATCGGAAGATCTCTAGACTGGAGGAGGACCTTGCCCACGAGAAGAAACGCCGGGAACAAGCTCGAGAGGACATCCGGAGGATCCAAAGCGAGCGAGATGGCCAAGCGTCGAGAATAGCGGCCCTGTTGGCCACCATCGACACACAGAAAACGGCCCTGGCCACGACCGAAGAATCCAAGAAGAACTTGGGCGCCCACCGATTCGAACTGGAGAAGAAGATCAGGACCCTGGAGGAAGCGGTGGAGTTCCGGGATGAAGCCGCCAAACGTATGACCATCGTGCGCTGAGACGAGGCCAAGAAGCTCGCCGAAAGCTTGTCGACTGCGGAGACGAGCAAATCGCAGGCCCAGATCGCCTGGGACCGCCATGAGAAGCTGTCCAATCAGCTCAAAGAGGTACAAGAGGACCTGGCAAAGGCCAAGGAAGCACATGCCAAGGAGACGAGTGACTTCCGTCGGCATCGGCAGGGGAACGACAAGATCCTGCTCCAGATGCACTCCTGGGTCGTGAAGATCATCGAAGGGCTGGCGGCGCTGAAGGTGAAGGGCATGCCTGCCCTCCCGACGGAGTGCTCCTACTCCCTTCGGTACCCATCGTTCTTGGAGCTCGTGGCCTCGCGCATCAACGGCCTTAGGGACAGCGTGAGCAGAGCCACCCTCCAGGAAGGGAGGGTTGCTGCCCGGCAGGTGGCCACCCAGTTCGTCGCGGCCCTTCGGCGACATCACCAGCCACCTCCTTCCTTGTCCGATCTGCAGGGTCTCGCCCCCGAGATGCTGACCGACCCCGAGGTGACCCGCCATGTAGACGAGATCATGGAGCACTTCTCCCGTGAGGACGACAACCGGTCCTGAAAGCAGATGGAGCAACTTCCCAGGTTTTATCCGTTTTATTGCACCCGTGCGGGCTTAACGCTCTCGGGAAGGGTTAATGAGCGTGAGAGCTAACCAGCCGTGGGCACTCAGACGAATCTGAGCCACCGACACAGGGCGCATCCCCCCCCAAGAACCCATCGTTTTTTGACCGCACGGACCTCAGCCCATGATTCCACTGCCCGAGGGAAACGAACAGCTTATTCGCGGAGGCGCCACCTCAAAACAACGCCCGCTTTCGTCTTAGCCAAGATGCATAAAATAGAAGCAACGAAGGAAAGGCCCGTGCAAGCACGTTTCATACTTAGCTTAATGTCGACCTCCTTTGGGGTATTTCAGCAATTGTTTCGTCGCGCTGCCGCCAGAGCGGGTCTTCTATGCCGCTTTTAAGGCATAACTCTGCCCCGCCTGCGGTTACCCGTAGGGCTAGGGACTCCTGCTGAAATAGCCGCCTGCCCAGTCATCCTTACTAGCACAGGACCTTATTACTGGGGCCCGTGGTCCCGGTCCTGAAACCTTCATGTTCCCGACGCCGCGTGAGGGCACGTCCAACTTGCTAACATTCTTATGATGCCGGTCCGGAGACCCCTTTTATTCCTGGTGCTGCTTGAAAGCACGCCCGCCTTGCTGACACCCTTGCTGTGCCAGTCCGGAGACCCTTCCTGGCTCTTTTTCATTGTCGCCCGGAGGCCAACCACTTTGCAATCCGATACTTTTGCGGCGGCCCACTCGGTCCCGAGTGTATTGTCACGATGTGACCCGGGAGATCCCATTCTGGCTGACTTTCGTTGAAATAGGTTCGATCCCAGTCAGAGGTAGTCACTGGTGGACCCGTGGGGGTCACTGGTGGTGAAAGCGAGTTGTCGGTTTGGGTGGAGGCATCTGCAACAGTTCTTGGTGACTTCTTCTTCTTCGGGGTTTTCTTTGGTTTTGAATTCAGAGGACAATTCCGGCGGAGGTGACCAAGCTCTCCACAGATGTAACATCCCTCGTCCCTTGGACGCTTTCTGAGTTCGCGGCAGTCATCGATATTATGCTTATCGGTTTGATGGAACGAGCACCAGGGTCCAGTTGTCCATTTTCGCCCAACAGGAGCTGGACTTCTTGCGGCACGTATGGTTCGTCCCATGCGACCTCAGTTTCTTGACCTTGAATCTGACGCTCCCCCTGATATGGGCACGACGGAGGAGGTGCAGCCCAATTTCAGGACTCCACCAAGCTAGTATATTTTGTATCAGTATTATTTGTAATAATTGGTTTTAAATAATTATTAGAGTTGAGTATGGGCCTGTCCAACTCAACTAAGGCGTGGCCCACTAGTGGGTCGGTACTGTAGCGCGTACTGTAGCTACAGTGCGTCCGCACCCCCTCACCCATATAAGGGGCTGGCCAAGCTAGGGTTTAGGCAGCTTTGAGTTTAGATTAAAAACAGTCCATAGACTTTTGAGCTCGTTGGTGAAGCATCCCTCCGGGGACGGCGATGCCGTTTATCAGTTTGTAATAAAGATTGCTGCGAGGGGGCTTGTGTTCATCAAGTGTTATCGTGCTCAGGCTAGAGGCGTGGTGATCTCCATCACGTTGCTTGCTGGATTCGTTCCTCTTGTCCAGGTTTGCGTTCATCGTGAAATTGGGAGAATTACTATCCGGGATTACTCGCTGTGAAAGATCGGGCAAACTCCAGGTTTGCTATCTAGTCACCCATAACAAGCAAGTCTTTTAGTCTTGTGAGAGCAGCTAGTTTTTAGAGAAGCGAGTACGCTCCTCTTTCTCCTTGGTTTCACCACTGTCCAATGTTTAGAGCTGATTTCTCAGATTTTCATTGCGCGGAGGAGAATGGTGAGTTATATTTATATTTTTGCTTAAGCTGCTCTCGGGTTGATTCAAGTGAAGATGTAATCCATCGACACCAGGTGAAAGGGGGGAAATGACCTTGCTCGTCACGAGTTATATCTAGCTCTCTACTGCTCCCTCATGAGCTTAAAAACAGAGGCACAAAAAGGAATATTTTGAATTTTTAAAGATAGCACATGACAAATTTACTTGGAATGGCAAGAAATACCATGCATAGGTAGATATGGTGGATTTAGCTGGCAAGATAGTTTGGCTTTGGGATTTGGATGCACGAGTGAACCATACACTCAGTACGAATTTTTAGGCTTAGCAAAGAAGGTATTTGAAGCAAACATCTAATATTAACCGGTAACAGAGTAACATAAGACATTAGTCAATCATAACCATAAAAGCTCCACACCGTCTCCCTTATTGACCAAACAATTCTTTTGATGGAAAGATTAGCTTAATGAATTAACAACTACGAAACACCACACAGTTTCAAGCTTTTAACAGTATTTCTTTACTAAACAATTCCACTAAAATAACCATCAAGTTTAAGCATTCATCTTAATATCTCAAAACAAATGAGAAGTATCAAGTATTCACACCATGATCTACAATACTATGCAGGCTTTCGTTTCATTCCACTATCACATGAATAGCATTTTGTCACTTTGACAATTCAAGAAATTTATTAATAACAACTCTCCAACAAATATAAGTGAAGAACAAGACAGTTTAACAACAACTACTAGCAGCTCTAAATAAGATAATAGATAAAAGAGAGAGCTTACTAGCAAACAAACAGTAGCCAAGAATACTCAACAAAATATAAGCGAAGCGTGTCTCTCTCCCACATAAACAAAGCAAGGATCCAACAAGCATATGACCAGCAGACAAATAAACAAAACTGAAAGTAAAAAAGATGCTCCAATTATAGCACATAATATGTAAAGTGATAAAAACTTAGTTCAACGAAGACGACCTCATGATAGTCGATGAAGAAGATGAGATGCCCCAAGGCATCCCCAAGCTTTGACGCTTGATAGTTCTTGATATTCAGAGGGGGTGCCATGGGGGCATCCCCAAGCTTGAGCTCTGATCCATCTTCAATTTCTTCATTATCCTCCCCTTTGGAACTTAAAAACTCCCTTCACTAGTAGAAAACAGGCCTTTCGCCCGGGCCTTTAGTCGCGGCCGTGTCTCAACCCGCGACTAAAGGTCCGGCCATGTCGCCCTGAAACCGGCGGCCCCTTTTGTCCCGGGTCGTTAGGGCCTTTTTGTCCCGGTTTGAGATACAAACCGGGACAAAAGGGGTCTGCGGCCCGCTGCGGGCAGGTGCCCACCTTTTGTCCCGGTTTGTATCTCAAACTGGGACAAAAGGTCTGGCCCTATATATATGTAGCCCCTCTTCCCCCTCTCTTGTTTTTTTTTCTGGTGGGAGGTGGTGTAGGTTTGTGCTAGTTTTTTTTTCTTCATATGCACTAGAAGTATTCGGTGAAATGCCTGTTAGAGCGATGCCACTTGAGTTCACACAAGACAAACACGATATGAGGTGCCCGAGCCACACTTAGGCTTCCTCCTCTTTGTTTCCAAGTGTCGTAAAAGGTTAGCAACTACTTTCTCGTTTAGACCACGCGGTACTAATTTTAGCATCGTGATTGCGTTTGATATAAAGTTGCATGATGCAGATGGGCCATCCATGGATGTACGTTGACCGACGCTCTCGCACTTACAGAGAAGGCGTGCGTTCTTTTATTGTNATATGACATACCACATAGTAGCTAGATAATATTGAAATATCAATACTAGGTGGTGTGCTTCATGTACACACATTTTTAGGTTTGTGAGGTGCACAAAGCACATCACTCCCCCAAAATGGGATAGTCCATTAATATCTCAAAGAGCCAAATGAAATCACACAAGATCCAATAAAGCTCAACACACAAATTACACATACATGATACACAACTATCATACACAACCTTGATAACAAGACAAGTAGGAAAGGAGCATATCATATACAACACATGCTAGGAACAAAACTAACACATGCAAGGGAGCAAGCAACTTTCAATGTATTATGAATTAAATACAAGTTACCGCAAGGAGGAAGCATTGGATATGAGATAGATATGTGATAATCCAATTGACTTGGCTTGAGAAATAAACCATGAAGATCCCTTAATTCTTCAAAATAGCCAAGTCACCAATGTCCTCCACAAACACCTATTGATCAAGTTGAAGCTTGTTGGTCCCCAACCAAGTTGGGTCCTAAGAGGTTAGTCACAATAGGCTTGGGAACCCAAATGGTGCTTTTCTTGACACCACTTCGAGCTCCCACATATTTGGCAAACACATTGCCAATTCTATCCTTCCCAAGAGAATAAGCATCAACTAATAGGGTTGGATACGGTACCGTTAGTGCATGAAGAAGCAAAATGACCTTTGCCACGGCAAAGGTAGCAACACCGACTCTCTTCTTCTTAATAGGCTCCTCAACTTGAGGAGCATTGGCTTGAGTCTTCTTAGGAGGTGGCCTTTGTTCAAACGTGGTTGAGCACGAGATTGAACAAGAGGCCGCTTCCCTAGTTGCTTCTCACTAAGAGGCTTCTTCTTCATTGGGCAATCCGAACATGGTGCCCTTCTAGCTTGCACTTGAAGCAAGATGATCTTGGCCGGATTCTTGACTTGAACTTGGCCCTTCTTCTTCTTCTCAACCTTGGACTTGTGATCTGTTGTTGGAGTTGAATCCAAGTCCACTCTTGTCATTGGGGATTGTTGCACACTCAACATGTTGTCAAGTGCACGCTTCCCTTCATGACGCTTTTCCAAGCCTTTCTTCATAGAAGTGGCTTGGGCCTTGAGCTCTCCTCTTTTCTCTACATGGTTAGTGACAACACAAGTACTAGAGGAGGTAGATGCATCATTGTTAGAGCAACAAGGCAAAGCAAGTAATTCATCACATGATGTACCAACATTCTTAGTGGATGAACTACTAGGACTAGCACATGGCAATATAGCATTGTTAATTAAGGTTGTGCTAATATCCACATGAGGCTCACTTGATGTTACCTTTGTAGTGATGGCCTCATGGAGCTAAATAGCTTTTTATGATTTTCTTCCAACTCCCTATACTTGCTAGTTAGCAACTCAAGTTGAGCCCTTAGCTCAACATTCTCCTTCAAAGTAGATGCTTCACAAGAAATTGAGTTAGTAGCACAAGCATCATTGACTTAGGGATGGAAGAAGAAATCTTAGCAAGCTCTTCATTTAATTAGCATTTTCATTTTTCGTGACCTTTATATTTAGCAATGGCATGGTCACGTTCTTTAATGATTTTAGCAATTATTTCATTATGAGACTCCTCGATAGAATCTAGTTTCTCCTCAAGAGAAGCACGAGTCTCTTGCTCTTCCTCAAGAGCATCTTCTAACGATGCTTTCTCCATAGCATCATCTCTTTCGATCTTCCCTTTTCTTCAAGGCTTGCTTCCAAGGCCTCAATAGTTTCCCCACGCTCAATAAGAGTGCTCATGATTTCAAAGAGGTTAGCTTGGGCATTTTTTACTAGGAAGGGCTTTGAGAATCATTAGACCTTATTTTGAAGAAGGGCATTAACTTTTTCCATATCATCTTCTTCGTCGTTATTATCATTATTATCATCATTGTCATTACTAGAAGAAGATTTAGCCATGAGACAATGAGAGGTGGATGAAGAAGAATAATTAATTTTTGAACTACTCAAGTTCAAATCTTGTTGCATAGCAAATTGGGTTCCTCTACATTATTATTAATGCAAGAGTTAGAGGGAACACAAGCATTTTCATCATGGCAACAAGATAAAGCAAGCATATCATAAAGAGATTCATCCAAGCAATTTTTTTATGATATGCAAGGACTATCAACACTAGCATGTAAATCATTTAAAGTGCTACGAGTGTTTAGGTCCAAAGATGAAGCATTGCAACAAGATAGAGATAAATGATCATCAACAATGAGCTCACTATCCAAATTGCAAAGCCTATCACTACTCACCATTACATTGGATTGTGGCTTACCACATTTTGGTGAAGTAGATGGAGACGAGAACTCGTCACGGCCGGAGGTGGAGGGAGAGCAATCATCCTCAATAGAGTTGGACACTCCATATTTATCTTGAAGCTTGGTCCAAAGCTCATGAGCATCCCGGAGAGCATGATTGACTCGAAAACTACAACACTCACAAATTTGCAAAACTCGTTAGATGCTAGAGCATCTAGATATAAGTTTTTCTCATCCTCTAAAGTCGTACTTGCGTAGTCCTTTGGAGAAGAAAACCTATATCTAAGATACGCTCAATATTGGGGTCCAAGGACCCGTAAGTGATTAAGCATATGAGTTTTCCAAACATTAAAATTTGTGCCATTAAATCTAAACAAGAAATTGTGCACTAAATCCCTAGACGACATCTTTACTCTCTAGGCGGTAAAGCCAAACAAGAGAGACGAGGCTCTGATACCAATTGAAAGAACAAACAATGCCCGGATGTCGCCTAGAGGGGGGTGAATAGGCGATTAAAACTTTTCTAATTAGGGGCTTGATAATTGCGGAATAAAACTATGTGTTTAAATTAACAAGCCAACAACCTAATTACTAGGCTCACCTATGTGCACCAACAACTTATGCTAAGCAAGACAAGCAACAAGGTGATAGCAAGATATAAACTTCAAGCACGAAGGCTATCACAATGTAAACTGCATAAGTAAAATCTCGGGTATGGAGAAAACCGAGGCACGCGGAGACGAGGATGTATTCCCGAGTTCCTCCTTGTTAAGGGAGTACGTCTCGTTGGAGGGGTGTGAGCTCGCCACAAGAGGCCTACTCAAGATGCCACAAAGGCCTCACCCTATTCTCCGATGAACCTCACCCAAGGGATTGGTTCACCTTCCACTATCAGAATCCTTCGAGGTGGATTCCGGAGCCCTTTTACACAGTTCTTGGGGCACACACCCACAACTCAATTGGGGGCTCCCAAACTCGTGTCGAAGCTTCACACTCGAAGTCTTTGCGGCACCTTGATGTAGCCCCACATGTGGACAACACCATGGACACCACGCCAAATGGCCCAATGACAAGATCAAGAGTCAAGGCTCTTCATGAAAAGGTGACCTCGCTCCTCTCGATGTGTGATCTCGACCTCCCTTGAATGGTTTGCTACTTCATGCCGGTACCTTGTGTATACTCAGGACCCACCCGGATGATGACCCACAATGGAGTCAAGAAGATGACCAAGAGAAGGTCCAAGATGATGGAGAAGATGAACAAGAGGAGATCCAAGAAGATAGGCAAGAAGAGGAGGAAGGAGGCGAAGACAGGGTGGCCGGCCTCCTAGCCGGCCTAGGCCGGCCCCAAGATCGGGCTCCAACCCGAGGCGGCCGGCCTCCCAGCCGGCCCAGGCCGGGCCCCAGGCCGGGCCCCAGGCCGGGCTCCCACCCGAGGCCGCCGGCCTCCCTGCCGGCCCAGGCCGGCCCCCAGGCCGGGACACACCCCGACGCTGCCGGCCCCCGTGCCGGCCTCCCAGCCGGCCTCCCGGCCGGCCTAGGCCGGTCTCCAGGCCGGTCACCCACCTGAGCCGGCCTAGGCCGGCCCCCAGGCCGGTTCCCCACCTTCCTGCCCCGTTTTGTAATAGACTATAAATAGCTTTCCACTTTCCCCATTCGAAGGTTAGACTGAATTTGAGACTTGTGTGAGCTATGCTCCTCCTCCCTCGTAGCTAGGGTTCCTCATTGAGGATGGATCTTGTTGTTGCTACTCTTTCACTGAGGTGTCTCTAGTAGTGCAAACCAATCTTTCACTGCGGTGATTCTATTGGATCGGTGGACCGGCCGATAAGAGCAATCGGTTTCAACAAGAGTAAGTTTGGCTTTGATTCTTCGATCCAAAGGCTACCTTTTTGAGGGTTTGTTGTTGGGTGGAGTTCTCAGCAGGATTTGCTAGTTATCCTTGTGTTTTGCCCACGAATCTCCCTCGCTACCCCTCCGTGTTCTTCGTGTTCATCCCCTTTTCCACTCAAATCCGTGAAGATCGGGCCTAGCCCTACATCATTTGGTATCAAGAGCAAGGGTTTCCACGGATTTGGATCGTGTTTCCACCTTTTATTAGCCTTTTCCCCACCAAAATTTTTCTTTCCCATACCAATTACGAAAATTCAAAAAAAAAATAGCCCATATGGATTTCGTTCGATCTTTCGATTTGGTGAGCGATTTGTGGTTTTGATCCACGGATCTCGTGCTTAAGACCTTTCCCCACTTTCCGTTGGTGTTCCGGAGGCCTTTTCCGCTCCAAGCCCAAGCGTGCCGCGCAATTCATCGCCGGCGGTACTACCGTCCGAACGGCCGTTACTACCGCCACGTCTCCGTCGGCCGGTGCTACCGCCGCACGACTATTCACCGACTTCATCTTCGTGTCGCTTCATCGCTACCTTGACGGCATCAAAGGTATAGCTTCCGACACATCCCTTTCCATTTCGCGAAACTTTTTCTTAGGAGCTAGCTCTTCATAGTGTGAGCATTGCACTAGTGTGACACCAAGTGACCATATCATAATCTTGTGAGCATCTAGTTGTAGCGGACTCGGCTCGGGCAAAAGCATCAAGCAAAGAGAAATAGAAAAGATTCAAAAAAGAAGAAGAGAAAAGCCGAGCCGTGATCCTAGTCATCCTCAAGCTCCAATACCCAATACAGAAATGGGTACACTTGTGCAAATCGGGTGCTCCTTCCCATACACTTGAGCTAGTTGTCCTTCGAGAGGTGGTGCGGCACGAGCATAGTCTTCGTTAGGTCCAAGTCGCTCCTCCCTATAGTCGCACCATCCACGTTTGTCTCCACGTGTGAGTCTCCTTTGTTTCTCGGACTGTGTGGTTAGTCTCTTTTGTTTCTTGATCTTTGTGGTTATCCTCCACTTGTTTGCAATAGCCTTTTCGTTGGTTTCGTTTCGATTTCTTGCCACTTTACCATACCTAAGCTCCTCATAAGTGTGTGTGTGAGTCGCTTTTGGATCACTAATCAACCAACTCTTACTCTTGTGACAACTTTGTCTCGGAAGGCAAGGCCACTTGTCCAATACTATCAACCAAAGGTAAGAGCGGTTATTAGCCACCAAATTTTCCACATATCACTTGTGTTGTCTTATCATGGCTAGGGAAGAACAAGACGCCGCCTTCGGCAAGCAAGAGGAGGCCCTTCGGAGGTACATCGACGACAACTTACGCCGCTATGAGGAGCGCCATCAAGCCGCTCAACGTGAAAACAATGAGCGCTTCGCTCAAATCCAAGATTCCATGAGCAAGCTCCTCGATCGAGATCATAGTCGCTCTTCAAGGTCAAGTTCGCGAAGCTCTCGCCACTCCACCGCAAGAAGCCACGCACGGAGTGAGAATGATCAAGGACATCGTCATCGCCAAGAGCGCCATCGCCAAGAGATACCTCATCAACAAGCGAACTTGGACCCTCACCAACACCAAGACCAACATCGTCAAGAAGCGCCTCACCCTCAAGCAAACGTAGACCATCAACAACATCAAGATCGTCATCGACAAGAGATACCAATTCCAAATGCTAACTTGGATCCCCAACATCGCCATGAGGATAATCGACATCATCGTCATGACCTACCTCCACATCGAGCCCGCCGAGTGCCATTGGCCGACAATCATGTTGATCTTGAAGACAATGAGGATTATGTTCCACGCCACCATCCAAGGCATCATCACCGAGACCGCCATCGCCACCATGATGATGATGATGATGAGGATGATCACAAAAACCGTTTCAATCCTCCCAAGCTCGTCATTCCTAAGTTCCATGGCACCAACGACCCGGAGGACTACATGGCATGGGAATCCAAGGTCTCCAAACTATTTCGAGTCTACAAGGTGCCGCAAGACAAACGAGTTGACCTCGCATCCCTCGAGTTCGAAGGCTATGCGCAACTATGGTGGGAACAACTCCAAGCCTCCTTTGAAGACCCAATCGACACATGGAATGACATGAAGAAGGAAATGCACAAGCGCTTTGTGCCACATCATTATGCGCGAGATTTATACAAGAAGCTACAAGAGCTCAAACAAGGCCTCAAGACGGTCGACGAGTACTACAAGGAGATGGAGTCAACTCTCTCCCGCGCACACATTGTTGAGTCCGAGGAACAATCAATGGCACGTTTCTTGAACGGCCTCACGTACCCAATAAAGAAGATAGTGGAATTCCAACCTTATGAGAACCTTGTTGAGCTAGTTCATCAAGCCATGAAGGCCGAGCGCCAAGTCGCCGAAGAACTCAAGTATGTCAAGGCCAAGTCCTTCTTCGCCACTAGAGCTTTCTTCATCAACACAACCCATCACTCAAGTCCAAGCTCAAGGCAATATCAAAAGTCCTACACCGCAACCCACTACAACCTCCAAGAAGACGTCGCCCTCACCCCAAGCCGCCAAGTCATATATCACTTGCTACAAGTGTGGAGGTCAAGGGCACAAGTCATTTGAGTGCACCAACAAGAAGGTGATGATCGTCAATGACAATGGAGACTATGAGTCTATGAGTGAAGATGAGTACCACGCATTGAACAAGGTGGCCACGATGCAAAGCTTGGATGACGCCGATGACTACATCTATTGTGATGGTGACCCCAACCCCACTCTAGTTGTCACTCGAGTCTTGACTACAATCAACCAAGGTGATGACGCTCAAAGATGCAACTTGTTCCAAACCAAGGCCGGCATCAACGACAAATCAATCAAGGTAATCATTGATGGTGGGAGTTGTCACAACTTGGCAAGCAAGGAGCTATGTGAGAAACTCAACTTGACGTACAAGAAGCACCCCAATCCTTACCATGTGCAATGGCTTAGTGACTCCGGCACCGTGAAGATCCAACACACGGTTCTAGTATCCTTCAAGATTGGCTCTTACGAGGACACGGTGGATTGTGATGTGGTACCAATGTCGGTTTGCCACTTACTTCTTGGCCGCCCTTGGCAATTTGACAAGGCCGCTACTCATGATGGGCGCACCAACTACTATAGCTTCAAATGGAACAATAAGATCCTAGTGCTCCGCCCAATGACTCCAAGCCAAATTATCGCCGACAATGCCAAGATAATTGTAAGAGCGCAAGAAAAACAATCCCCTAGTGAGTTGAGTGGTGAGAGAGCGAGCCACATCCACGTGAGTGAGAGCCACAAGCCAAATATGAGTGAGAAAGGGAAAAGAGTGAGTCCCGGCGTAGTCTTGTTAGCCACCAAAAGTGAGATGAGAGAAGTGAGAGCAAACCCATCCACTTTCCACTTCGTGCTCTTATGCAAAGGAGATGGCAAAGACACTAACGACTTAACCCAAGTTCCTCCGTCTATGTTGTCTATTTTGCAGGAATTCAAAGATGTCTTTCCGGATGAGCTAACTCAAGGACTTCCTCCCCTCCGTGGAATCGAGCATCGCATCGACCTCATTCCCAGCGCCCCTCTACCCAATAGAGCGTCATACCGCACCAACCCCAAGGAGACAAAGGAGATCGAGCACCAAATTCAAGAACTCCTCGCCAAGGGACATGTTCGTGAAAGCTTGAGTCCATGCGCCGTTCCGGTCATCCTCGTCCCCAAGCAAGACGACACACTCCGAATGTGCATGGATTGCCGTCCCATCAACAATATCACGGTGAGGTATCGACATCCTATCCCACGACTTGATGACATGCTAGATGAGCTTAGTGGTGCCACTATCTTCTCCAAAATTGATTTGAAAAGTGGCTATCACCAAATCCGTATGCATGAAGGAGATGAATGGAAAACTGCATTTAAAACAAAACTTGGTCTTTATGAGTGGCTTGTCATGCCCTTTGGTCTTTCCAATGCTCCTTCAACATTTATGCGTCTTATGAATCACGTCTTGCGCGCTTTCATTGGCAAGTTTGTGGTTGTCTACTTTGATGACATCCTTGTTTATAGCAAATCTTTGCATGAACATGTCGACCATGTGAAGCAAGTTTTGTTGGCCCTTCGTAATGCTTCGCTTTTTGCCAACCTCAAGAAATGCACCTTTTGCACCGACAAGCTTGTGTTTTTGGGTTATGTAGTTTCTTCCAAAGGGATTGAAGTTGGCACCTCTAAGATTGAGGCAATCACAAATTGGCCACCGCCAACTAATCTTGCTCAACTTCGTAGCGCCCTTGGTTTGTTTGGGTTTTACCGCCGCTTTGTGAAAGATTTTAGCACAATTGCTTGCCCCTTGAATGAGCTTACCAAAAAGAATGTACCCTTCATTTGGGGCAATGCTCAAGAATCGGCTTTCAATGAACTCAAGAAAAGATTGACCGAAGCTCCTTTACTTGCTTTGCCGGATTTCTCCAAAACCTTTGAACTTGAGTGTGACGCTACTGGCCTTGGCATCGGTGGCGTCCTCATGCAATGTGGACGTCCCGTTGCCTATTATAGCGAAAAACTTGATGGTGCTCGCCTAAACTACCCAATCTACGACAAGGAACTCTATGCCTTAGTCCGTGTTTTGGAAGTGTGGCAACACTACCTTTGGCCCAAAGAGTTTGTTATCCATTCCGATCATGAATCATTGAAATATTTGAAAACCCAAGCCAATTTGAACAAAAGGCATGCCAAATGGGTTGAATTCATCGAGTCTTTTCCCTATGTGGTGAAGTACAAAAAAGGCAAGGACAATATAGTTGCGGATGCTCTTTCCCGCAAGATGATCTTACTCACCCAACTTGAAATCAACGTTTTGGGTCTTGATGACCTTAAAGAACTCTATGCTGTCGGAGAACTGTCCCAAGAACTGGGGGTGTCTCGAGAAGGATCGAGTAAGGGGCTGAACACGGAATCAAACAACCCTCAACGTGCTCCGGCAACGGTGCTCGTCGGACTCGTTGCAGGACAGCACTGCAGAAAGAGAACACTCGGTCTTACCCAGGTTCAGGGCCCTCTTGAGGAGGTAAAACCCCTACGTCCTGCTTCGGTGTATTGCACTGCTTGGAGAGTTTACAGTACAAGGAGAGCTTGCCGAGCTCGAGGTGGCTAACAATGGCTACTCGCTAGTCTTCAGATCTAGGGTTTAGGCTCAGGAATCTTGGAACCCTTTGCTTGGGCGTGCTCCCCCTCCTTTTATAGGCGTCCTGGACCTTTTCTGCCCAAACATTTGGGCGGGAAGGGTTACCACACGGCGACGATGGAGGAGGCGCGGTGCACGATAAAGGTGAAGTCCATCATAAAGGTAAAGCTTGTGGACGCGGTCCACGGCAGGGGAACGGCGTCACCAAAGCTGAAAAAGGTCACCGACCAGCCGGACGGTGGGCTGGCGCTTGCCGAGGTGGGGGGTGACCCACGGTGACGTCGTCCTTGGAGCGTAGCTGCAGACGGTTCTCTTATCACCAAAGAGGCAATACTCGTTGTCCGCTTTGCTTGGCTCCGCTTTGTTGACTGCTTTATACATGGAAACAGCAACTGCGGCGCCGTCGTCATCGCGCGTAGGCACGCGCGTCACTCTGCACATGGCGCAGAGCCCATGTGCGCTCTGTCGCGGGGGCAGAGAGGGCTTCGCGGGGAAGGAGCTTTGCGAGGCGAAAAGCCTCGCCGAGCCCTCTGGCTGGGTCCTTAGCGGAATTGCGGGTGGCGTCGGAGACACCTTGTCAGGGAGCGACCCCTCGCCAAGGGAAGAAACCTTCGGCGAGGAGGGGAAGATCCTTCACGAGGAAAAACCCTCGCGAGGCTCGCCAGGCTGGAGAGCCTGGTCCTCAGCGAAAATCATCCAAAGAATCTTGTGGGCCCTGGCAGGCCGGCCCATGGTACCCTGGTTTCCACTGTGCCGACAGTAGTCCCCGGGCCCGCGACGGGCACGCCGAGGCCCATGGACAAAGGCGAAGCGTCGAGGGGCCAAAGATGCCTGACAGGGCCGCGACACGTGGAGCGCTACGGTTGCACCCGCGGCCACGACCTCCTCGGCTCCAACGGGCGACGTGGCGGGGCCCGCCACGACTTGGGAGCTAGTCAATAAAGCCTAGGCGCGCGGTCGGTGCCCTTTACTTCTCTCATAACTCCTCCGCAAACTTCTCCCCACGTCTCCAATCTCTCCAGAGCGCTCCAACTCCAGGGTCTTCGTCTTCTTCTCCGGCGACCGATGGCGCCCAAGAGAGCAGCCACCGACCCGAAGGTCAAGGCCACGGTGCAGGCGGGCACGTCTGCGGCGATGGCGCGCGCTGCTGCTCTCGAGGGAGCACTACCGTGGACGCGTGTCACCGCGGCGACGATAGTGACGGTGCGCCACTTGGCGGCAGCGAGAACCAACGAGCACGGCGCCACCGAAATGAGGCCGGCTGGCAGCCTGCTCACCGAGGCGTTCTACCCCATCTTCCTCCATACTCTCTACGCCGGCCTGGTGCCACCGTTCTCCGACTTCCTCCTGGCGATCTTGGAGGTGTACCAGATCCAACTGCTCCATCTTCATCCCAACTCCATCCTCATTCTCGCCATCTTCGCCCACTTCTGCGAGGCCTACATCGGCATCCGCCCCTCGGTGGCGCTCTTCCGCAGCTTCTACTCTCTTCGGAACACCGCCCAGGGCGAGCGGCTCGGGTGCGTCTCCTTCCGCATCGCCGACGCCAGGAGTGAGAACTACATCCCCATCGCCTGGTGCGGTGAGGACGCCATCACCAAGGTGACGAAGAAGGTGGATAAGTTCCGCGAGAAGTGGCTATTCGTCGACGCTAAGGCCACATACCCCCTCCTTGAGGTGCCCGAGGGGCCCCCGAGGAAGTGGGCGCGCTGGGCGAGCGCGGACTTCAGGGGCGCGAGGCTTGACGCGGTGTACGAGTGTATCCGACGCATCCGCGAGGCAGGGGTCACTGGCCAGATGGTGGCAAAAGACTACACCAGGCGCCGCATCACCCCCCTCCAACTGCACGCCGAGCCGGTGTGGCGATACGACGGCAAGGTGGACGCAATACGCCTGAGCAAGGATGGCTTCGCGCCTGAGGTACTACGCCAGATCATGGGCATCCTCTTCGCGACGTCGGAGATCCCGTCCGCCACCAAGGAGGCCGCCAAACCACTCATCTGCTTCGCCGAGGAAAGCATCGTGGAGCAACGCGCGTGCATGCCCACGTTCGACGAGTGGGGAATTGTGCCCGCGGGGCACCGCGGGCCTCGCCCTAACCCGTGGGCGGCGGAGCCGGAGTACATGGACGAGCCTCCGGAGCCTGAGGAGGCTGAGGAGTCCGCCGAGGAAGAGGCCTCGAGAAGCGAGGACCCCCTCGGCGAGGACGAGGCCTCGAGGGGCACTGACCCCGTCGGTGAGGACATCGGCTCCTCAAGGAGCGTTCATGCTGAGGTGGACCTCCAGGTGCTCTCCTCCAGCGACGAGGAGGGTGCCTTCCGCGTCGTCCGCTCCTAGCACGCCGAAGAGGAGGAGGAGACGAGCGGCGGCGGGAGAGGGCGCTGCGAACCCCGTTCCAAGGCCATCCACGACAGGAGGGCCGCAACCGCGAGAGACACCCCTCGCGCGGAGACAGGAGCGGCTCGGGGGGAGGCCGGAGCCAGCAACACCAAGCCACCCAAGGCGAAGAAAAGGGTGTGGGTGATGGCCGGCGAGTAAGCCTTTTTCTTTTCCCTTCAACATTTTGCTTCTGAGAAAACCCCCTTGAAGGATTTCCAACTTGTCTTCCTTTCAGGCAGCCTGCGGAGCCAAAGAGGCGGCGGCTCCACAAGCTGGGAGAGACCGCCAGCGTCGTCGCGGAGACGCCTGTGGCCGACGAACCGCAGCAGGCAGCTGTCCCTCCCGCGGTTGAGCACCGCGCGGAGGTGGTGGTGGTCGAGGAGGCCACGCCGTCGCCGGTCCGCGCGGCCACTCCGCCCGCGACGGAGCACCGCGAGGAGGAGATGACCGAAGAGGCGGCGCCATCCTCGCCTCGAGCGGCGACTCCTCCCGCGGTCGAGCACCGCGCGGAGGAGGTGGTAGAAGAAATGGCACCGCCGTCGCCAACAAGGACGGCCATTCCTCCCGTCCAGACCGAGACGGAGGAGGAGAGGATGGATGGGGAGATCATCCTGGAGCCGCCCCCAACGGGGGGGGGGGGGGGGAGGCTCCTCCACAAGGGGCCGATGTGCCCGAGGCCGCGGCGGACGCGGCCGTCGCAGAGGGGGGCGGAGGCGCCTCCGAGGAGCAGGAGGCGGAGGCACCTCCGAAGTCCACCGGCGCTGGAGATGAGCGCGAGGAGACGCCCAGCCCCCAGAGGGCAACCGAAGCAAGCGTCGAAGGAGGCGCCCCCTCAAGCCCCCAGACCGCACCGGAGGCGGTCGTGGGCCCGAGGCAGGAGGCCCCGGGCGCCTCGGCGAGTATCGAGGACTCCACACCCAGCAGTAGCGCGGGAGCCACCTTGGCGCGGCAAGAGCCGCGACGCCAAGTAATTCGTCGCCGAATCGTCCTCAACCAGGCGCGGCGGGCTCTCGACGGGCTGGAGGAGCAGCTCGCCGAGGAAGAAAACGCCCTGGCAGAGGAGAGGGCAAGGCTCGGTGAGGCCTGGACCCTTCTTCACGAGAGGGTGGAGATGTGCCGCCGGCAAGACGCGGCGGCCCAGGCGGAGCGCCAAGAGGCCCTCCGCTTCGCCAAAGAGACCCGCGACAGCGTCAAGCGGGAGGCGCAGGAGGTGATGGACGAGCTCGACGCCGCCAGGGAGGCGCTCGAGGCGGAGACCGCCTCCAAACACGACGAGCTAGCGGCCGCGGAGCAGAAGTTTGCTGCTGACTCCGAGGTCGCCAAGGCCAGCCTGAAGGAGCTCCGCGAGCTGCTGGATGCCCGCGAGGGGCAGCTGGCGCCCCATGAGGCGGGACTGGCGCGGCATGAGGAGGAGCTCTCCTTCCGAGAGAAGGAGCTGCACAGGCGCGAGGAGCAGGTCCAGCTGCTCGAGAAGGACCAGGCCACCCGCGAGGGGCAGCTGCAGGAGCGTGAGGGCCGGGTGGCCACCGACGAAGCCAACCTCACGGTGAGTGGAAGAGGCTCCAAGAAGAGGCTGACCTCAAGGTCAAGCTCGTCCGCGAGGGCCTCGCCAAAGAGTATGACGAGAAAGCCGCGAAGCATGAGGACCGCTTCAAGACCAAGCGCAAGGAGTTCGAGAAGCGCATCAAAGAGCTCGAGCAGGAGGAGAAGCGGTTGACCTCTTGCCTCGAGGTCTCCCGGGAGGCCCAGGCTCGCGCTGAGGGGAACGCCTTCACCCTGGAGAGGGACCTGGATGAGCTCCGGCAGCAGGTGGGGCCGACCGCGGCTCTGGCGGAGCAAGCACGGGACCAGCGCGCGGTCGGCCGGTCCATGACGCGCCAGCGCCAGAGCATTCTCCAGAGCTTGGTGAGCCATGTGCACACGGTCGGGGACGATCTGAGGATCGACGTCCCTCCTTCTCCGCAGCGACCGACGACGAAACTTCGTATTCGTACTTCTTCGAGCAATTCCTCGGGAAGCTTGAAGGGGTCGCGAAGATCTTTGACGAGCGCGTCATGGAGGAGAGCCGCGACCTCCTTGTGGTCACCGTCACCAACATCTTCAGCAACCTTGTGAGGCTCCAGCCCTCACTTGATCTTGAGGACGTGATGGCACCGCCACGCGCCATCAGCAACAAGGCGCGGGAGACCGCCACGCAGGCCACCATCGCGTTCGCCAAGAAATTCGACCAAGTGGTGATCGAAGGCGACGAGGGGATGCTCTGGAAGAGGAGGCGGAGACCGCCGCGGACAAGGCGGGCACCTCAGGAGGCGCAACGGCTTGAGCTCCTTGTCTGTAGCTGGGCGTGCAGAGGGCACATTTATCTTAGTCATTTTGGTTGTAAATTTGTAAGAACTTGTTAAGTTATATTGGAGTGTGCTTGTGAACGTCCCTCGGGTAGCTTTTGTCTTTCCCCTTCATGTCTTCTTCGCTCTACGTCTTAGGACCCTCTCTTGGCGCTGCACCACCGTCGCTTCGGTATGTGAGAGTCAGGGCTCCACAAGGCCGAGGGGTGTGTGAGGCCTCAAGAAGTAAGAGCTCCTCGAAGCGCGATGCTTGAGGCCCCCCTTTGATGTGCAAGCAGCCCATGCGGCGTAGGAGAGAGAAAAGAGACTCGAGGGGCAAAAACCAGCGGAGGAAATTCGACCAAGTGTTTGTACTTAGCTTAACGAGGCATTCTGCCTTGGAGAGGGTACTGGTTCCCTGGCGAGATGTTTTTTCTCCCGATGCTGCTTGAGGCTTGGGGGGCCTGCTTTCCTGCACTTGGAGAGATAGGCATACCCACAAGCAATACATAGCTAGAAACCTTATGGTGCTCGTAGGCTCCTTCATGTGTGTCTTGCGAGGAGAACAGGCACCAAGGTTTTGGTGATCCTTGGTGAGTTGACGTGCGCGGGAGCTGACCCATGAGTTCAGAGCTCCTTGGGAGTTGACATGCATGAGAGCTGACCCGCAAGTTCAGAGCTCGGATCCCTTGGG
Source organism: Puccinellia tenuiflora (assembly GCA_012064385.1). Classification (NCBI taxonomy): domain Eukaryota; kingdom Viridiplantae; phylum Streptophyta; class Magnoliopsida; order Poales; family Poaceae; genus Puccinellia; species Puccinellia tenuiflora. The sequence goes on along the minus strand of QRDG01000151.1, from coordinate 2,828,383 downwards.
TTTTAGGTGCTGCCGGGATGCTCCCGTGGCATGGCACCATGCTAGCCCCCGCTCGTGAGATACGCATGAGGGATCATACGAGCGAGAGAGAAAAGCAAATAACGTTGGAGCTTACCGAAGCAACAAAATATGCTGGCGCGATGCGCAAAGGTTCAAATTGACCTGAAACATAGGTTCATTACACTGGCGTGGCCAGAAACACACAAAAAATCCGCCATGCTCTGGGCATGGGGTCCACATGCTGTGGCTGAGACTCTCGAGGGGGCGTGCCCGAGGCAGACGCATGTAGAGAGAGCTCAGGGGGCCCCTAGGCGGGGGTGGCTTTTAGCCTGCGTTCCACCATGACCGGCATGGGGATCCACCTCGCCAAGGCATGGTGCCTGAAGAGGTTACCGTGCCGAGGCTTGGTGGCTTGGGAGTCTTCTCGAACGGCCCGCGGCAACGTATAGTAGAGAGGGGAGCCCGAAGTTTTTCCTCGTGGAGGATGACGGCGCGTGGTTCTCCCTTGATGCAAAAAGTTCCTCGCCGAGTGGCGATCAGGGGTAGAACTTGCGCAGGTGCTGGATATTCCAGGGGTTGGCGACGAGGACGCCGTCCTCCATCTCGAGCCGCAGAGCCAGGCCTGGCGATGTGCACGACTCTGTAGGGGCCTTCCCACATCGGTGAGAGCTTGTGGAGGCCTGCCCTGGAGAGGATTCTCCTCAGGACAAGGTCTCCTGCTTCGAGAGTGCGTGGCTGATGTGGCGGCTGTGGTAGCGACGGAGGTCTTGCTGGTACCTTGCCGCTCTCAGGGCCGCATTTCGGCGGAGCCCTTCAAGCAGCAGCAGGTCGTCATTGCGGAGTTCGTCCACCTCAGCCTCCTTGAAGGCCAGGACTCGCGGAGAGCCATGAGTGATCTCGCTGGGGAGGACGGCTTCAGCGCCATAGACGAGGGAGAACGGCGTCTCACCCATTGGCTTCGTTGCGTGGTGCGGATGGACCAGAGCACCGAGGGGAGCTCATCGATCCAATGCTTGCCGCTGGCCTTGAGGCGGTTGAAGCTTCTCGTCTTGAGGCCCTTGAGCACCTCGGCGTTGGCTCGTTCGGCCTGCCCGTTGCTTCGTGGATGCGCCACCGAGGCGTAGCAGATTTGGGCACCGATGCTGCCGCAGTAGGACTTGAAGGCGCCACTGATGAATTGTGAGCCGTTGTCGGTGATGATGCGGTTGGGCACGCCGAAGCGGCAGACCAGGCTCCTTATGAATTTTACCGCCGATTTCGCCGGAATAGTGCGCACGGGTTCCACCTCAGGCCACTTGGTGAATTTGTCGATGGCGACGTAGAGGTAGCGGTAGCCCCCGAGCGCTCACGGGAAAGGTCCCAGCAGGTCCAGCCCCTAGACCGCGAACGGCCAGGAGAGCGGGATCGTCTGGAGTCCTTGCGCGGGCTGGTGGATTTGCTTGGCGTGGAATTGGCATGCGTCGCAGGACTGGACGATTTCGGCGGCATCTTGAAGCACTGAGGGCCAGTAGAAGCCACTCCGGAAGACCTTGCCTGCAATGGTGCGCGAGGAAGAGTGGTGGCCGCACTCGCCGCTGTGGATGTCGTTGATGAGCTGGCGGCCTTCCTCGGCAGGGACGCACCGCAGCGCAACCCCATTGGGTCGCTTGCGGTACAGGTCTCCGTCGTGGAGGCAGTAGGACTTGGCCTGGCGAGCAATTCTCTCGGCCTCTGCGTCGTCTTCGGGGAGGGCTCGGTTCTGCAGGTAGTTCTTGATCTCGTCGATCCAGCCAGTGTCTTGCCTTACCAGGGTCAGCAGTAAGCGATCGCCCGAGGGCAACCCACAGTTTGGTGCTCCGCTCGGTGGGGCAGGTGGGAGCTCCTCGTCGATGCTGATGTTGACCACAGGTTGCTTGACCGAGGCCTTGGTGAGCCTCTCCTCGAACACTCCAGGCTTCTGGGCTTCTCTTCTTGCTGCTCGCCGAGCAATTTCATCTGCCTCTTGGTTTTCTGCCCGCGGGATGTGCTTGAGCTCCATTCCCCTGAAGTGCTTCTCCAGCTTGCGTACCTCTTCAAGGTAGGCCACCATGTAGGTGTCCTTTGGCGTGTAGCTTTTGTTGGAGAAGTTGACGAGGAGCTGGGAGTCGCCCTTGATGAGGATGTACTTGATGCCGAGGGCGATGGCGGCTCTGAGCCCGGCGAGGAGGCCTTCATATTCAGCGATGTTGTTGGAGACCTTGTCATTGTCCTTGAAGCACAGTTGGACGGCGTAGTAGAGCTTGTCGCCCGTTGGTGAGGTGAGGACAGCACCAGCCCCTGCACTCCTGGCCGCAAAGGCGCCGTCGAAGTGCATGGTCCAGTGGCCTGGTGTCGTCCCTCCTGAGGCTGTGACTTCCTCCTCTGGAAGCTCTTCTTCTTTGCGCGTGTCCGTCCATTCGGCCATGAAATCAGCCAGCACTCTGCCCTTGATGACCCTGGTGGTGTCAAACTCCAGCTCGAAAGGTTGTAGCTCTATGCCCCAGCCTGCGACGCGATCTGTCGCGTTCGGGTTGCGCAGGACCTGCTCCAGGGGATATGAGGTGACCACCTTGATGGGGTGACCCTGGAAGTAGTGGCGCAACTTCCTGGAGGCGATGAGGAGCGAGAATAGTAGCTTTTGCTGCATGGGGTAGCGCTCACGAGCGTCCCGCAGCACTGTGCTGACAAAGTGCACGGGATGCTCGACGAGGGTAGTCGTTGGTGAGGCAGCGGCTGGCTCCTCTCCAGGCTCGGTGGAGTCCTTGGCGAGGTTTTCTTGGGGCTGGAGGCTTGACGAGGCTGCTTCCTTGTCGGGGGTTCTGGGCTTGGCGAGGCGGAGTTCTGCTTGTCGAGGACCGGCTCTTCTCTTTCAGCCACCAAGACCGCGCTTGCCGTCTGAGGAGTGGCTGCAAGGTACAGCTTCAGAGGCTCGCGAGGGCGTGGGGCAACCATGATGGGTGGGCTCGCCAGATATTTCTTCAGGTCCTCAAAGGCCTTTGCCGCTTCAGGGGTCCACTTGAAAGGACCGGACCTCTTCATGATCTTGAAAAATGGCAGCGCCCTTTCGCCGAACTTGGAGATGAAACGGCCGAGGCTGGCCATACATCCCGCTAAGCGCTGCATGTCCTTGAGGCGACGAGGAGGCTGCATCTGCTCTATGGCCTTGATTTTGTCGGGGTTGGCCTCAATGCCGCGGTGAGATACCAGGAACCCGAGGAGCTTGCCTGAAGGGACCCCGAAGACGCACTTGGCGGGGTTCAGCTTGATGTTGACCTTGCGCAGGTTGGCAAAGGTCTCCTCGAGGTCCTGGATGAGCGTGTCCTTCTCGCGGGTCTTGACGACGATGTCATCGACGTAGGCCTCTGCGTTCCTCCCCATTTGAGCCCCCAAGGCGATCCTCATGAGGCGCTGGAAAGTGGCGCCGGCGTTCTTCAGGCCGAAGGGCATGCAGACGTAGCAGAACACACCACAAGGGGTGAGAAATGCTGTCTTCTCCTCGTCTTCCTTCGCCATCTTGATCTGGTGATAACCAGAGAAGGCATCCAGAAAACAGAGGAGTGCGCAGCCGGCGGTGGAGTCCACGATCTGGTCGATCCTCGGGAGGGGATAGGGGTCCTTGGGGCAGGCCTTGTTGAGGTCGGTGAAGTCGATGCAGAGGCGGCTTCCTCCGGTGTGCTTGGGGACGACCACACCGTTGGCGAGCCAAGTGGGGTGAACCACTTCCTTGATGATGCTGGCCTTCTTCAGCTTGTCTACTTCCTTGATGATGAAGTCTTGCTTCTCTGGCGCCTGGCGCCGCGCTTTTTGCTTGACGGGGCGTGCGTTTGGACACACGGCTAAGTGGTGCTCGATCACCTCCCTCGGTACTCCGGACATATCTGACGGTGTCCATGCGAACATGTCAGAGTTTGCCCTGAGGAAGGCGACGAGCGCGCTTTCCTATTTGGGAGGCAAGTTGGCGCCGATGGTGACGCTAGCCCCCGAGCCGTTTGCCTCGAGAGGCACTTGCTTTGTCGCGGCCTTCTCCTGAGAGAAAAGCTGCTTCTTCTTCGCGGGGGGCCTCGGGAGGGGTTCCTCGTCCTCGTCAGCGGGTGACGCCACCGCGGCAGCCTTGTAGGCCGCTTGCGCAGCGTACAGGGCGTCCGAGACCACGCCGCGGATGACAATGGTGCCACCCGAGCCAGGGAGCTTGACGAGGTTGTAGGCGTGGTGGGTCACCGCCATGAACTTGGCGAGGGCGGGGTAGCCGAGTATGGCGTTGTAGGGCAGGCCGATGTGCGCGACATCGAAGTCGATCAACTCGGTGCGGTAGTTGGCCTGGGTGCCGAAAGTGACGGCGAGCCTCACCTGCCCCAAAGGGGTGGTAAGACCCTCTGTCACTCCCGAGAATGGCCTGGTGGGCATGAGCCGCTCGTAGGGCACCTGCAGCTTCTCGAATGTCTCGACGGAGATGACGTTGAGGCCGGCACCCCCATCAATGAGCGTCTTAGAGACGGCGATGTTGTTGATGGTGGGGGTGCAGACCAGCGGGATGGTGCCAACGGTCGAAGTGGACTTGGGGTGGTCGCCGGAGTCGAAGGTGATGGGGCACTGGGACCACTTGAGGGGCCTGGAGGCCTCGACTCCAGGAAGGGCTGCTGCGACCTCGCGAGCGAGTTGCTTGAAGTGGCGGTTGGAGCGGGGGCCTGAGCCCCGCCGAGGATGCAAGCGGCCCCGCGAGGCACCTGGTAGCCCTCGTCAGCCTCGGCAGGCAGGTTGTCGTTCGCGGGCTGGGCGGCGTTGGCCTGGGGGTTCTGCTGGTAGTTGTCGTTGTAGTTGTTGTTCCAGCGTCGCCCCCCGCGGCCGCCGCGGCCTCCGCTTGCCTCGCGAGCCTCGCGAGCCTCGCGAAGCCTCTTGAGGTCGTAGCAGTCCTCGGTGGCATGAGAATGCCTGTTGTGGTAGATGCAGAAGGGACGATCATCCTTCTTCTCAGGTCCTGCGGCTGGAGTGGCAGCTTGGCGAGGCTGCTTGGCGTCGGGCTCTGCCGCGAGGACCGCAGTAGTCTTGCGCTTCTCGGAGGATTTCTTCTTCTTGGACCCCTCGGTGGGGTCCCCTGGCTCGTTCTTGATGAACAAGCGGCCCTCTTCAGCCTTGGCGCACTTGTCCGCCAATTCTAAAAGCTTGACGACGGTGGTGATGTTGTCGTGGATGCTGAGCTTCTCGAGCATCCGCACGTCTGTGACCCCAGCCTGGAAAGCCGAAATGACCTGTGCGTCGGTGGCGTTGGGGATCTTGTTGCACACTTGGCTGAAGCGCTGGATGTACTTGCGGAGGGTCTCGCCGGGCTTCTGACGCACGGCGCGGAGGTCGTTGTAGGTGAGGCCGCACTCGTATGTGCCCTTGAAGTTGGCGACGAAGCACCGGCAGAGCTCCTCCCAGGTGTTGATGGACTCGGCGGGGAGGTTGGTGAGCCATGAGGACGCGGAGTCCTTGAGGGCCATGGGGAACCAGTTCGCCATGACCTTGTCGTCGCCCCCGGCGGCCTGGATGGCCAGAGAGTAGAGCTGCAGGAACTCCAGGGGGTTGTTCTTGCCGTCGTAGCGCGGAGGGAGGTCCGGCTTGAACTTGACCGGCCAGACGACGCGACGGAGGCTGCGAGTGAACGCGGCCGTCGTGCCGTAGGTGACCGTGCCGTTGGCGAGGGTGGCGCGGAGGTGGCGCCCGGCGGTGGCGACGTCCTGGACGGCGCGGTTGCGGCGTTCCTGCCCGCGCTCGATGCTTACGCGTGCGTCCTCAGGGGCTCGCTGCACGATTTGGCAGTCGTGCGGCGACGACGCGTGCGATGCAGCGCGGCCATCGCGAGGAGGAGCCCCCATCGGAGCAGGCTGCGGTGGAACCGGTAGAGCTGGAGCGGGCGCGGGTTACCGAGGAGGCGCGGGAGGTGCGCCGTGCGCCACGTCCCCCACTAGCGCAGAAAGAACCAGGGAACGAGACGGTGCAGGTGCGGCGGCCCGAGCGGCGCCGATGAGTTCGGAGACGCGGTTGAGCCAGGCCTCCTGAGCCGCCGGCGTGGGGCGGTACTGTAGCAGCTCCTGCGCCATGAGGAGCGCAGTCGCCGGGCTGGGCGCAGGGCGGCCCAGCGAGGAGGCAGCACGGTCCCGCGACGGGGGCAGGGAGGAGGCCTCCTCTTCGCCGAGGTCGTCCTCAGCGTGGTCGATGTCGTCGTCATCCGGGTGCTCGACGCGGGGCTCGGGGTCGGCGCGGCGCGCCGGAGCGGCGCTCCCACGCGGGCGGCCGCGCGGGTTGCCAGCAGGAGGAGCGGTGGCGGCGCTGGCTGCCCGGCGAGCGAGTCGTTCGGCGCGAGAAGGGCCGGCCATGGCTGCGTCGAGGTTGAAGATGCGCCTCAGCCCCCTACCTGGCGCGCCAAATGTCGGAGAACTGTCCCAGGAACTGGGGGTGTCTCGAGAAGGATCGAGTAAGGGGCTGAACACGGAATCAAACAACCCTCAACGTGCTCCGGCGACGGTGCTCGTCGGACTTGCTGCGGGACAGCACTGCAGAAAGAGAACACTCGGTCTTACCCAGGTTCAGGGCCCTCTTGAGGAGGTAAAACCCCTACGTCCTGCTTCGGTGTATTGCACTGCTTGGAGAGTTTACAGTACAAAGAGAGCTTGTCGAGCTCGAGGTGGCTAACAATGGCTACTTGCTAGTCTTCAGATATAGGGTTTTAGGCTCAGGAATCTTGGAACCCTTTGCTTGGGCGTGCTCCCCCTCCTTTTATAGGCGTCCTGGACCTCTTCTGCCCAAACATTTGGGCGGGAAGGGTTACCACACGGCGACGATGGAGGAGGCGCGGTGCACGATAAAGGTGAAGTCCACCATAAAGGTAAAGCCCGTGGACGCGGTCCACGGCAGGGGAACGGCGTCACCAAAGCTGAAAAAGGTCACCGACCAGCTGGACGTTGGGCTGGCGCTTGCCGAGGTGGGAGGTGACCCACGGTGACGTCGTCCTTGTAGCGTAGCTGCAGACGGTTCCCTTATCACCAAAGAGGCAATACTCGTTGTCCGCTTTGCTTGGCTCCGCTTTGTTGACTGCTTTATACACAGAAACAGCAACTGTGGCGTCGCCGTCATCGCGCGTAGGCACGCGCGTCACTCTGCACATGTCGCAGAGCCCATGTGCGCTCTGCTGCGGGGGCAGAGATGGCTTCACGAGGAAGGAGCTTCGCGAGGCGAAAAGCCTCGCCGAGCCCTCCGGCTGGGTCCTTAGCGGAATTGCGGGTGGTGTCGGAGACACCTTGTCGAGGAGCGATCCCTCGCCAAGGGAAGAAACCTTCGGCGAGGAGGGGAAGATCCCTCGCGAGGAAAAACCCTCGCGAGGCTCGCCAGGCTGGAGAGCCTGGTCCTTAGCGAAAGTCATCCAAAGAATCTTGTGGGCCCTAGCAGGCCGGCCCGTGGTACCCTGGTTTCCACTGTGCCGACAAAACTGTCTGATGGCCCTGAACTCGGCCGATTGATCAAGAAACTGACCGGCAGGCCAGTGAAGGATCAAGTGAATTTTGGACTTGAACCTTTTTACTCTACCAACAGAGCTCCTGCTGTAAGTATTTTATTTGCTTCACTTTGATCTGCTTTCTCTACTTGATTTGCTAACTTGACTTTCTGTCTCCTTTGTAGTTAACTGACTCCTTCTGGAAGCCAGCTTCTGAACCTGCAATGGAGGTTGAGGCTGATGAGGAGGTAGAAGAGGAGGCTTCTGTCACAGAGCCAAATGCTGGGGCAGAAGATGTTGAAGATAACGCTGACGAGGAGTCCTCTCAAGAAGCTCCCGTTGAAGATGATGATGATGATGAGGGGGAGTCCTCCCCGGAGGCTCCTGTTGAAAATGTTACTGGGAGGGAGTCCTCTCAGGAGGCTCCTGTTACTGGGCAAGGACATATGGCTTCTAGCCCTGCCGCTACCCAGCCAACCTCATCTGAGGAGTCCTCAGCCACGAAGAGTCGCTCCTCTTCTCCCCCGGCTCCTAATAAGAATGGGCCTCGAGAGGCTGTCCCCAAGGTACCTCTCTCGCGAGTCCTTGGATCAACCAGTTCACCTGCTAAGCCTCAAGAATGTATGCAGAACGTTATTGCCGCTAGGAAGAGGAAGCTGCGCTCCGATGGCCCTGCGGACACCCTGATCCTCTGCCAATTTCTCTCCAACGGAAGTCGACTTCTCCTCCTAGCCAAGACGACTCCTATCACTCTGGCATGTCTATGCCTTCTTTCGACTCTCAGGCCTCCCTGGACCTTGAGACTAATACTGGGTATGACTTCTCTGCTGACTTGCACTCATATGACTTCTGTGTTCCCTTTTCATGGAATTGTTGCTGACTTCTGACTTTGTCTGTTTCAGGGCTCGGCCTTATCTGAAGGTCACCAAGCTCCAGAACATGGCTGATGTTACATCAGCTCGTGGATCTATCCCTCCTTCGGCTTCTCAAACGACAAGCACAAGGACGGCTCCTTCGACACCTGCATCTGCAGGTGTTAACACTACAACTGCTCCCACTGTCCCCGAGTCCCTTCCAAAGACTCGGGAGGAAACTCCAGTGATGGTCCAGTCCTCTTCTGGGGTTGAGACTCCTACGGCCATCCCTCAACCTTCCCCGGCTCCTCATCAGACGGCTTCTACAACCCAACTCAACGAGCCGGCCAAGTCCTCCACCGATTACAGCCGACTTCGAGTGGCTGACAACAAGTCCTTTTCTGAGGCTTGGATAGAGGCCGTTGAATTGAATGATCAGGCAGCCAGATTGAAGGATGATGAGTAACTAGTCATTAGATCTCTTCGACTCATCCATGAAGTAAGCTTTCTGACTTCTAGTCTTTGTATTCTCTGGTAGCCTCCTATTGCAGTAGCCCCCAAGCACCTTATCTGTGGTGACTTGTGACTAAGATAGGTGCTTTACTCTGAACTTTAACTCAATTGATGTGTTGAAAAACTTGCACATTGTAGCCCCCAAGCATAGAGTCCTTAGCTTTTCTAAGACTCGGCTTTAACTTGATGACTCTTAGGTAGAGTGATTAAAAAGTTTTCCACGAGTAGCCCCCAAGCGCCGGGTTGTCAGCCTGCGACAACTTGGAGCTGCAAATGGATGTAAATAACTGATACTTAGCTTGTAAAAAAAATTCGGTTCTGCGAGTAGCCCCCAAGCGCCGAGTTGTTAACTTGTGACGACTTGGAGCTGCTGACTTGTTGACTAGGACTTGTGAATGTTGCATCTGAGAAAAATCTGACTCCTGAGTAGCCCCCAGGCGCCAAGTTGTTAACTTGTGACGACTTGGAGCTCATGAGTTGTATATCTGACTTGTACATGTATGACTTGTGAACTCTGACTTGTATTTGCAGAATCTTATCTCCAAGATGAAGAGAGACATGAAAGAGCTGGAGGACCAGGCAGCTGCTAGTGCCAGGTCTGCTCAATCTGAAAGGGAGCATTCCCTTCAACTAGAAAAAGATTTGAAGTTGTATCTGCTCAGCTGGAGCAGGTCAAGCAAGAGTCGGAGATAGCCAAGAAAACTGCCCTGAAAGCTCATAATGAGCTAAAAGCAGTATACGACACCTGCCGCAAAGGCATTGGAGCCATGTGCCAACACATCTTTGGTAAGTTTATGTCTTTACTAACTCCTTCTTTGTACTGTTTTGAAGCACTTCTCAACTTATACTCACTGATTTCTTTCTGCAGGGTCTGACTCCCCAAAGCTCAAGTTGCCCATTAGCAAGCAATTGCATGAGATGCTGGACCATTGCCATGGGCTACAAGAGGGAGCCCGTGCTGTGGTAAAGTACTTAAATGCTAAAGGCAAGTGCCCCAAGGAACCTGAGCGCCTGGTAGATGAGCTGTCACGAGCACCAGGCTATATGCGTCTATGGAAGCAGTCCTCCTTGAGGAGATCCTCCATCAGGATCCTTGCTCTGGCCCACAGCTACTACCCCACTGTTGTAGAGCCAGCTTTGCTCACTATGGGGAAGCCGGAGCAACATGAAGATGGCAAACCCTTTACTCAGGATGACTTCAAGGCTGTGGAGAAGCTGGTGCGTCCTTATGCATGTGAGATTGCCAACAAGATGGACCCTGAGGTATGGGTTCATCACTATGGTTTGGAGAACAAGAGGGTTGCCCCAGAGACTCCTGCAGTTGTAAACTTTGGTCACCCTCACAGGCAACGGCAGGGGGCTCAAGTTCTGCTGGATCGAGTTCTTCTACACCGACGGCTCTTGTTGTTAGTAACCCGGCTGGTGCCGAGCCTGTGTTGAAGACTCCTGCTACACCCACTCCTTCAAGAGCTATTACTGGGGATTCCCAGACTCAAGAAGAAGGGCTGGCTCAACATATGAAGAGCCCTCGAGGTACTGGTTTCCAAACGAAGAAAGTTGCCACCAAGCCTCCTGTGAAGCCGGCTCGTGCCTCTACTGCACAAAATAAGGACAAGTCTCCTGTTAAGAAGGACTCCACAATTCCAAACGAGAAGTCGACTCCTCAGATTCATCATCCTCTTGATGATTTTTAAACTTTTGTAATGCTGCACTACTGGTGCTAAACTTTTGGTGTTTGAACTAGTTGTTCTGAAATTGTGCCAATCGGCTTGTAATAACTTGCTTGTTCCACTGTGACATTGATATGTCTTATCTATGCAAGTCACTGTTTGGTTCTTATAACCCATCTAATTATTCACTGATGAATAAGTAGGCCCTGCATGACTTCTCTTACAGTTTGTGCTGACAGGCTCCCAACTTCTTATGTCCTTTAGGATTCATAAGAGTCAGAGACAAGTCATGCCTGTAGATTATTCATATTGTGTAGGCTGCATCTAACTTACCAGCGAGAAAATTAGGAAAAGTTTGGCTACTGAGCCGGGTTCAAGGGTCTAAGCCTGACTTTTTTCTCTGAAAAGCAAGCCCCCAAGAACCCGATGATCAAATATAAAAAATAAAGCGCACTCACTGGGTGACTCGACTAAAGAACTCGTATTCAGAGAAGCCGGCTTTATTTCCTTTGATCATAACAATTTGATTACACTTAGGCATGGCTCACTGGGCTCTTTGCCTTTCAACTCATAAAACTATTACAATTTAGCTATATTATGGACGTAATTGAGCTATGTTCCACGGCCTCTTTGCCTCTACATACGGATCTACTGTATGAGCTGTGTCAGCTCCTTTACTTGCACTTGCTGGCTCTCGTACATCCATTAGATAGTACGACCCATTGTGCAAATTCTTGCTTATGACGAACAGTCCTTCCCATGGTGGAGATAACTTGTGCATCCCTTCCTTGTTTTGGACTAGGCGAAGCACTAAGTCACCCTCTTGGAAAGTCCGAGTCTTGATTCGATGAGCATGATATCGCCGCAAGTCCTGCTGATAAACTGCTGATCTCTCAAGGGCTAACTCCCTTGCTTCTTTGAGTGCGTCCATCGAGTCCTGACGAGCGAGCTCATTCTCTGTCTCGACATAATTAGCGACTCGTGGCGAGTCATGCAGCAAGTCGCTAGGTAGGACGGCTTCTGCTCCATACACCATGAAGAGCGGTGTAAAACCAGTGGATCTGTTAGGAGTCGTCCTGATACTCCAAAGTACTGCTGGCAGCTCCTCAACCCAACACCTAGCGGCTCTTAACAGGGGGACTCAAAGCCGGGGTTTTATTCCCTTGAGCAACTCCTGATTTGCCCTCTCTGCTTGTCCATTGGACTGTGGGTGTTCCACTGAGGCTAGGTTGAGTCTGATGTTGTTCTCACCACAAAACTTGGCCATCTCTCCAACTGATAAGTTGGTCCCATTATCTGTAATGATGCTGTGAGGATATCCGAAGCGTGTAGCTATCTTCTTGAAGAACCTCACAGCTTCGACTCGGCTTACGGGTTCGACTTCTACCCACTTGGTAAACTTGTCAACGGCTACTAGCAGGTGGATCTTCTAGCAGGGCGACTTTGAGAAAGGATCCACAGTGTCAAGCCCCCAAACTGCAAACGGCCAAGTGATAGGGATAGTTCTGAGTTCTTGGGCTGGCACGTGGTCTTGCCTTGCGTACCTTTGGCATCCATCGCAAACTCGTACTATCTTTTCTGCATCCAAATGTGCTGTCAACCAAAAGAACCCGTGTCTGAAAGCTTTTGACACCAAGGATCTAGTGGATGCATGATGACCACAATCACCTGCGTGAATTTCTTGCAAGATTTGCCTGCCTTCTTCTGGAGACACACATCGCTGGTAGACTCCAGTGGTACTTCTTCTATACAACTTGCCATCAATGACTGTGTAGGACTTGCATCGTCTGATGAGTTGTCTCTGTTTGACTTCATCCTCTGGTAGCTCACCTCAGAGGAGATATGCAAGGTAGGGTTCTATCCAAGTTGGGATTGCCCGTACTGCTGCCACAAGTGCTGACTCTGGGTCTGGGAGGGCTAACTCCTCCTCTGAAGGTAACTTGACAGATGGATGATGGAGTTCATCCACAAACACGTTGGGAGGTACTTTCTCTCTACGAGAGCCGAGTCGTGATAACGCATCGGCGGCCTCGTTCTTTCGCCTGTCAATATGCTCCACTTGATAACCAGAAAAGAACCCGGCTATCTGTTCGACTGCTCTTCTGTAAGCCGCCATATTTGCAGCCTTCGAGTCCCAGGTTCCAGATACTTGCTGTGCCACGAGATCTGAGTCCCCGAAGCACCTGATGCGCTTGATGTTCATCTCCTTAGCCAAACGGAGCCCATGTAGCAAAGCCTCATACTCTGCCATGTTGTTTGTGCAATCAAAATGCAATTGAAGGACATATGCCAACTTATCTCTTTTTGGTGAAGTTAAAACCACTCCGGCTCCTGAGCCTTCTAACTGTCTGGACCCGTCGAAGTGCATTGTCCAATATTTAGTGCAGGGTGAACTTGGTGAGGAGGTGAAGTCAGTCCAATCATTGACGAAGTCGACCAAAGCTTGAGACTTAATGGCTGTCCTAGGCTCATATGTGATATGATAAGGACCCAATTCAATTGCCCACTTGGCAACTCGCCCTGTTGCATCTCTGTTGCGTATGATATCAGCTAGTGGTGCTGAGCTCACCACTTTGATTGGATGCTCTTGGAAATAGTGCTTAAGCTTCCTACTTACAAGAAAAACTCCATAAACTAACTTCTGCCATTGTGGGTACCTTTGCTTTAAATCTGTAAGGACTTCACTGATGTAATAAACATGCCTCTGTACTGGATACTCTTTTCCTTCCTCTGAACGTTCCACAACTACTACTGCGCTGACAACTCTTTCATTGGCAGCCACATATAATAGCATGGGCTCCTTATCTGTAGGAGCTGCAAGTACTGGTGTTGATGATAGGGTTTTCTTGAAGCCCTCAAAAGCATCGTCGGCTTCTCTGTCCCATAAGAATTTGTCTGACTTCTTAAGGAGTCGGTAGAGAGGACCCACCTTCTCTCCGAGTCTTGAGATGTGACGTGGGTACACCTTTCGGGTGTGCCACCATGGACTACCCTGGTGCGGAAGAGAATAAAAGGCCCATATGTCATCAGGCCCAGGAAGGAGGCCCCGAAGGAAAGATTCAGAGATATTAGGTCGGCAGGCCCAGATGTAAACCTAGTCGGTAACGGACCCGAGACCCAGTCCCACTATTTAAGGACTGGGAGGGCCGCCGACCTAGGGTACGTTCATACTCACCGCCAGAAACCCTAGAGAGATCGAATCTCACGATCTCGCCATTGTAACCCATCTGTAAGCTCATCATCATCAATACCAGACAAGCAGGACGTAGGGCTTTTACCTTCGGGGGCCTGAACCTGGGTAAATCTCTCTTGTCAGCCGACGAATCCACCAGTACCACCATATTCTTCTCCTATTCTTTCAACCCGAGTATGTCATCCGAGGGATTTGGCGTGGTAACCCCACGTCAATTGGCGCTGTCTGTGGGAAAGACTGGTGCTGGATCTACGGATCCGGCGGCTTCATCAGCGACCATCGGCGACTCGCCGGATCTGCAACAACCGATCTACTTCGGCTCCCTGGGTTTTCACCCGCACTCGCCGGTCGTGCAATCGGCCTTCGAGAACCTACAAGCTGGCGTGGAGACGAGCTTTGGCAAGCTGCGCTTCTACGTCAACAAGTGGGGCACGCTCCGTCTCACGGACGCACCTCCTTCCGCATCGGAGGAATCCGCCGCTTCATCGACTTCATCGGCAGAAGTCGCAACTTCATCGATTGCATCGGTGGACATCCTGTCACCCCGCGCGGATCTCGCGGAGGGAGCGCTCGACGAACCTGCATCGCCTTTGGTCGGAGCATCGCGATCTACATCGCCAACCGTCAACTTCGCGCGCACGACCGAGATGCCGGTCGCGCCATACATCTCATCTACCCCGTCAAGCCCTGCATACTCCACCGGCGGAGCCTCGGCATCCTTCGAGTCTGCCTTCAACGACGACTCCGACGATCAGACGTCGTATCTCTCGCCGATCGAGGTATACATGACGGTGCCTGCAGGAGGAGGAGCATCAGGACCCGGGGAAACGGCCGCGGCAGGAGCCGCAGCTGCTGCCGCCGCCGCCGCCGCAAGGACGGCAGCCGCAAACACGGAGACCGGAGTGAACGCTCCGCCTAACAGGGGCGAACAACCGAACTACCCATACGTCGTCACCCTGCAGAATGGGCGGACGCAGCTTCACATCAACTAGGCTATGGGTGAAAAAGCAATCAAGGCTGTAGCGGATGGCCAACCGGTAGCTGACGCGACACCAGAAGACCTGGCATGCTACCAGTACCTGCTGTGGCAGGAAAGTCTCAAGCTAGAAGCCACGAGGGCGGAGCTGGCGGAGCGCAGAAGGCAGGCCAGCATATTGAGTGCGCGGCGGGCAGGTCTGTCCGTCCAATCTTCAGGGCGATCCCGTGACCCCCAAGCACAGCCTCGGTACTTGCGGATACCAGAGGCAGATCGGAACAACGTCACCCGTAATTTGGAGGCGTCCTTCATGTCTGTGGACGAACATGGAATCCCTATCCCCAAGACTGCTTCCGGTGTCCTAATGTCGGTGGCCACATACCTACAGGCTACACAACCGCCAGAGAGCGATCCGCGGGCAGCCCTGCACCGCCAACAAATCAAGTTCCTCAGCGCAATGGGGACGACATTGGTACCTGAGGAGCCACAACCAGCTGCAATCATAGCAGCTGGCAACAACACGGTTAATCGCCGCCAGCCAAGCCCGCGGCGGGAGACAAGAACTCGAGAATCGGGCGACCATACCCGAGATCGAGAAAACCGCGTCACACGCGGCAACAATGAGCGAGCAGCTCCAGAAGAAGACAATCGCGTCACCCGCGACCGGCGAAACCATGGTAATCGCGGGTACGAGGGACGCTACCAGCTCACCGAGGGCAAAGATGCACGCAATGCCATCACGCATAACAAGGTCACCAGGAACCGCTCCAGGCGAGTAGTTCAAGAGGAAGAAAGCGACAGCTCATCGTCCGATGACGACTTCGAGCCCTGTGGCGCACTATGCTTCAGTCGACGCATCCGGGAGACCAGAATGCCCGAAGTATGATGGCTTGCAAGAACCGTCCGCCTGGCTGGAGGACTACCTAACAGCGGTAACCTGCCAAAGAGGATCGACGTCTACTGCCATGCAGTACATACAACTCATGCTCTTGGGATCGGCTCGAGCCTGGCTTAAGAGCCTACCGAGAGGCGCATACACCTGCTGGGAAGACTTCAAAGAGGACTTCGTCCGCAACTTCATCGGCACGTACAAGAGACCCGCCTCATTCGAGGAACTGCGAGTCTGCAAGCAGCGTGAAGATGAGACGTTGCGCGAGTACATTCAATGTTGGACTCTCCTCCGTAACGCGACGGAGAAGATATCGGAAGACAACGCCATATACGCGTTCACCCGAGGAGTCTATCGGGTCGAGCTCCGGGAGACCTTTGGTCGAGTGAAGCCCAAAACCATCGCCCACCTCATGCAGATAGCCAATGAGTGGGTAGATGGCGAAGATTCCATACGTAACGTAGCAAGCCGGCACACCTGGCGTCAACGGCGATCAAGGTTCTTGGAGTCGCCGCAACAGCGACCGCCGTCGCAAGAGGAAGTCGCGCGTCTACGAGGACACAGGAGGGCATGGAACTCGTGGCGGCAGGCTTTACTGATAGTCGCGAGCAAAGAAACCGTGACGACAGTCGCTATGAGCGCGATAGTCAAACAACCGGTTACAGAAGCAGCAAGGAAGTCAAGCGCGAATGGCGGCCGCGAGAGTCGCGAGGTGGTCGAGCTCCACGGCCTCCTCCAACGCTCCATGACGCGTGCCGATTCCACATGTTCAGGGATGAGAATGGTGTTCTCACGTCCAAGCACCTCCTCAAGGAATGCGAAAAGTTTCAAGACCTACATGCGCAGTACGCACGGCTCCTTTTGCAGCAACAACAGCAAGCGCAGGTGGCACCGGGGGCATTGGCTTTGGGAGCACCGCACGCGCCACCATTGCCCCCGGGACATATGGCGGGAGCTATCCAGCTCCAACCACGCGTCGAGGAACCTCAGGCAGGTGAAGATGCTTACCCAAAGCCCGTGGGTCGCATGTTCATGATCCAGAAAGGACGTCCCTCAAATCGGGACCAAAAGCTCATAACAATGCAGGTCCACCTTGCTGTCAAAACTCTACCTGCAGTACCAGAGTACCTCGACTGGTCACAGGCCAGCATAACATTCTCCAGAGACGATCATCCACCTCGAGTCCCGCGGCCGGGCCATGCGGCCCTCGTTTTGGATGCGCAGATAGGAGGCTTCGCTATGAGCCGTGTGTTTCATGGATGGTGGCAGCGGAATCAATATCATGTTCGCTGACACGCTGCGCGGAATGAACATCCTGACGACAAGCCTGGCGCCCTCCGTCAACACCTTCCACGGCATAGTACCAGGGAGACCAGTCTATCCCTTGGGAACAATCTCACTCGATGTGATCTTCGGCGAGCCAGCTAACTTCCGGAAGGAGAGGATTGAGTTCGAGGTGGTTGACTGGAAGTCGCAGTACCATGTCATCCTGGGGCGACCAGCGTTCGCACGGTTCATGGCGGTGCCGCACTATGCCTATCTGAAGCTGAAGATGCCGGGGCCCTACGGGACAATCACCGTCATCGGAAACTTCGAGCGATCCGACGAGTGCGATCGCAAGTTCAACACGATCTCTGAGTCATTCGGGGCACAGGAGCAGCTCCAGGAGTTGGCACTCACCAATGACCGCACCCTCTTTCCCGAGGGCAAACAATCAGCGTCAGGCTCTGCCTTTAACGCAACAAACGACACAAGGGAGCATCAGGTGCACCAGACGGACCCTAAGAAGACGGTCCTCGTATCGACGAGCTTGCCTTCCGCATAGGAAGGCGCGCTCGTCGAGTTCCTACGTGAGAACTGGGAAATTTTCGCCTGGTGTCCAGCCGACATGCCAGGCATACCCAGGGAATTCGCCGAGCACGCCCTCCAGATCCTGCCCAATGCGAGGCCCATCAAGCAAACGATGCGCCGCTTTGCGGAGCCGAAGCGCCTCGCCATTGGGCAAGAAATCGATAGGCTCCTGGCAGCCAACTTCATCCGGGAGATCAAGAAGTCTGACTGGGTTGCAAACCCAGTCCTGGTGCCAAAAAAGAACACGGACATACTACGCATGTGTGTCGACTTCACTTCGTTAAACAAGTGTTGTCCAAAAGATCATTTTCCACTGCCTCGAATCGACCAGATTGTCGACTCGACTGCAGGCTGCGCACGCCTCTGCTTCCTGGATGACTATTCAGGCTATAACCAGATCAGGATGAAGAAAGAGGACGAAGAGAAAACAGCATTCATCACACCCTTTGGTGTCTACTGCTACACAACGATGCCCTTCGGGCTGAAGAACGCGGGTCCCACGTACCAGCGTATGATGCAGAACTGCCTCAAGGAGCAGATCGGACGCAATGTCCAGGTCTACGTTGATGACATCGTCATCAAGACCAAGCAGGAAGACACGCTCCTTGACGACCTCCGCGAAACATTCGCCGCACTGAAGAAATACACCATAAAGCTGAACCCTACAAAGTGCGTGTTCGGCGTGCCAGCCGGACAACTACTAGGCTACCTCATATCTGCGCGAGGCATTGAAGCAAACCCGGAGAAAATACAGGCGCTCTTGAAGATGCCGGCACCGTCGAAGCTCAGGGATGTGCAGCAGCTCTCTGAAAGGATAGCAGCACTCAGCCGATTCATCAGCAGGCTTGGGGAGAAGGCACTCCCGTTCTACCAGCTGATGAAGAAGACTGACCGCTTTGAGTGGACCGAGGAAGCCCAAGCCGCCTTCGTCGACCTCAAGCGCACCCTGTCAACACCACCAGTCTTGGTGGCACCACGCGAAAAGGAGCCGCTGTATCTCTATATAGCGGCCACAAACAGAGTAGTCAGTACAGTGCTGGTAGTCGAGCGGGCTGAAGAAGGAAAAGCTCACGGCGTGCAGAGACCGATATACTACCTCAGCGAGGTGCTGTCTCAGTCGAAGCAGAGATACCCGCATTATCAGAAGCTGGCGTATGGGGTATTCATGACCTCACGCAAGGTGGCACACTACTTCCAAGAGCACCCCATCACGATGGTGAGTGCGGCTCCCCTAAGTGACATATTCAACAACTCCAAAGCGACAGGCAGAGTCGCCAAATGGAGCATCGAATTAGGTCCTCTAGACCTAACATACAAACACCCAACAACAATCAAGGCTCAAGTTCTCCCCGACTTCACTACAGAGTGGATGAAGATGCAGCTTCCATCGGTACCCGATACGTCCAACTCATGGACCATGTACTTCGATGGGTCCAAGAGGAACGAAGGAGCAGGAGTAGGTGTTATCCTCATATCACCCAAAGGCGACAAGCTCCGTTATGTGCTGCAGATGGACTTTGAGAAACCATCCAACAACGAAGCAAAATATGAAGCCCTGATCCATGGAATGAAGATGGCTAAGGAGTGCGGTGCTGATCGCCTGATGATATACGGAGACTCGAACCTGGTCGTGCAACAGACCAGGAAGGAGTGCGACGCAACAACAGAGGACATGATAGCATACAGGAACCTGTATAACATCATGGAGGGGAACTTTGATGGCTGTGAGCTTCGCTATGTCGGGCGAGCGAGCAATGAGGAGGCCGACACCCTCGCCAACATCGGGTCCTTGAAACTCAAGCTGCCCCCCGGAGTCTTCCTGGAGAAGATAAACAAAAGATCTATCAAGGTTAAGCAGCCTGCGGCTCCCTCTACACCAGCAACCGGGACCGAAGCTGCAAGCGAAGACGCACCTGCAGCAGCAGAAACTTCAGTCGAAGTATTCCTCGTCGAGCCCATCTGGACAAAGCCATTCCTGGCATATATGCTCCGGCAGGAGCTTCCAGAGGACACAGTCGAAGCACGGCGCATCACTGGCCGCTCGAAAGCATTCACAACTATCGGCGGAGAGCTGTACAAGCGCAGCATATCAGGCATCCTCCAGAGTTGCATCGCATCAGAGGACGGCAGGGCCTTACTCCTCGAGATCCACGCTGGCACGTGCGGACACCATGCTAGCAGCAGAGCCTTAGTCGCCAAGGCCCTGCGTGCTGGATTCTACTGGCCCACGGCGTTACAGGACGCTGAAGACATCGTCAAGCGGTGTATCGGCTGCCAAAAATTCGCAACAAGACCTCATGCACCGGCGTCAGAACTGAAGACAATACCTTTGGCGTGGCCTTTCGCCCAGTGGGGACTCGATATGGTCGGACCACTTGCCTGTTGGCCGGCACCCTCTACAGCAGCAACTGCGCTGTCCAAATCGCCGGCGGCAGCCTGTGCGCTGGAACATGCCACAGTGCCAAGGCTACCTGAAGAAAACGGCAAAAAAGAACTCGGTCAAACTAAAGGACGCAGGAAGAACAAAGAACAAAAGAGTCCACACTTACCCAACAAGGAGTTGCTCGCCGTGCAGAGGCGCTGCACCAAGGTCTGCTCGCGGGCATCGGCTGCCTCCTTCGCGAGCACGGCGGCATCCACCTGCTCCTTAAGGGTAGCAGCCTGTTGCGAGGCACTCTCCCCCTCGCGCCGCGACTGCGCCAACAACTCTGCATATAATGGGCGTTCAGACAAATAGCAATAACACAAACAGTCCAAAACGGTGGAGGATAAAGGACAAACCTCGGGGTTCGGCGGACTCTCGCTCTAGACGATTTTTCTCCGCCTCCATGGCCGCGAAACGGCGGCCAATACCCAAAAGCTCGAGCGTCATAGGCTGCGCCAAACAAAGAACAGAGTTAGTGGAAGAACTTGAGTCTGTACACAACTGAATTCAGTCGCCCACAGACTCGGGGGCTACTCCCATCGGGAGCGGTGTCGCGCACCCGATAAAACATAAACAGAAAGCAAAGAAACAAAGGAGAAAGATCAGTCTAGAGTCTATACCCAACTATCCCTAGTTGACTATAGACTCGGGGGCTACTCCCATCGGGAGCGTTGTCGCGCACCCGATATAAACAAAAAGTACTCATTACTCACATGCTCGGCTGAATCAAGCGGAGGAGCGCTGGCGATTGTGACGAGGGCGTCGCCGGGAGTCGAGGCAGTCGTGGCTGGCGCAGCGCCGGGGACAGACGGCGGCGGAGGAGCCTTAGTCTCCGCACGACGGCCCCCCACGCTGTCACCCTCATCCGTTCGTTCGCCAGCATTGGGCGGCAGAGATGCACGAGAGGAAGAATCCCTGCAGATAAGCCAAGAATCACATTTAGCAACTCTACGCAATGAGACAGGAAAAGAAGAAGTCGCGAACTTACGAGCTGAGGACAGTCAGCAGGGTGGCAGGGTCGAAGCAGTCCGGAGCAGCGCGAGCCTTCTTCGGCGGAGGCTCTATGGGATCGTGCGCCGGACGGGCCTCTTTGTTGGTGCGAGCAAGGGGCGACGAGGTGCTGGAGCCTTCCGCGGCGGAACCCTGCTTCGATTTCCCCGCTGCCTTGGAGCCAGCATCGCGGGCATGCTTGCGGGCCAGGAGAGGAACGTCATCACTATCTGTAGCGACTGTGTCTTCGGTCGACGCAGCGGAACAGATAGAAATGTCCTATTCATCAGGATCATCCCGCAAGTCAGGGACCGCGGAAGTACCTTTCTCCTCAGGAAGAGGAGGAAGGCTGACAAACGTCGAGAAGCCCTAAAAACATAAAAACAAGGTGAGTTCCTCGGAAATCAAAACATTGGCAAGCACATCAAGCAGACAAAAGGTACACAAGAACCAAGTACATACCTCCGGAACAGGGTTCTCGAGGCTGAAAGGCGTCACGGGCGATTCAAGGACGTTCGCCTCGCCGACCTTGAGCATGGTCAGCGCGCAAACGCGAGATTCGACCTCGCACACGGACAACTCCTCTGCGGACATGCGCGTCACGTCGGCGGCTCCGGCAAACTCGAACAACGGATACGCCCGAGCCTGAATCGGGTGCACCCGCCTTCTGATGAAAGTGGCGATGAGGTGAACGCCACTTACCTCCTTGCCGGCGGTCTTTAGCAGACCTGACACCCGAGACAGGAGAGGCTTAGACTCCTTGGTCTCTCGGGAGTTAGGGCGGTGCATCCATGACTTCCTCTTCGTCACCGTCACACCAGCACGGAATGGGGAAACCCCATACTTCTGCCCAGGCTGGTGGACGTCGGCGACGTAGAACCACTTCTTCCTCCAATTCTGCGCAGACTCGAGCAGCTTCAGGTTGAAGTACTCGATGTCCCCGCGGGACTGGATGCCGAAGCCCCCGACGGGGTAAACTCCGTGAGCGCCGGCATTGCGCTTCACGTTGAAGATCCGCTGCCACAGCCCCCAGTGCGGGTGAATGCCGAGGAAGCACTCGCACAGGACGATGAAGCAGCTGATGTGGAGGATGGAGTTCGGCATGAAGTCGTGGAGCTGTACGCCCTATGCGTACATCAGCCCACGGACGAACTCGTGAACAGGGAAGGCGAATCCCCTGTTCACAAAATCGACGAAGCAGACGCGCTCGCCGTCGCGGGGATGAGGGGCCACCTTATCGCCGGGTGCCCGTGTCGCCATCTTCTCCAACGGCGGTAGGAGGCCGTCGTGGCGGAGCGCATCCAGCTGACGCTCATCCACGGACGACCTCTGCCAGTCACCGTGAAGCTTCTTCAACCCGCCGGTCGTAC
Organism: Puccinellia tenuiflora; assembly: GCA_012064385.1. Classification (NCBI taxonomy): domain Eukaryota; kingdom Viridiplantae; phylum Streptophyta; class Magnoliopsida; order Poales; family Poaceae; genus Puccinellia; species Puccinellia tenuiflora. The sequence continues at coordinate 2,806,184 of QRDG01000151.1, read as the reverse complement.
CGGCGGCGGCGACGGCGGCGCTAGCGGACTTCTTCTTCCCGGTGGTCTTCTTCATGACGAAGATGGGGACGCGCAGTTTGGTGGCTGCGAGTGGAGAAGCAGGGCGCAAGAGGAGAAGGAAAGCTCCGGCGGTGAGAATGGGGATTGTACCTTTTTCACCGCCAGGGCGCCCCCTACTTATCCATCAGACCGCGCGATCTGCGCCGTCCAATATTCACCGGATGTAACGGAGCACATCTAACCCAACACGTGGAGCGCGTGGAGGGCAACCGTCGCCGGCCGCGTCGCCCACTACGCACGAGAAACGAGGAGGCCACCATCAAGGCGTGGCGAAATTTTTGCGCCCACCAGTCAAACCGACGTGACGTTTCGTACTGTCACTTCTGGCAGGCCAAACGGCAGAACGCCTCGGTATCACAGCGCACGCGCATGACGTCATTCATGACGCATAAGATACAGACTGTCGTAGGCGTGGTCGTAGTCGAAAAAATATCGACTCCCATATGCTGTCAGACGGAACAAAGTTCGCATCTGCTCACTCCCATCGGGAGCGAAAGAAATCCCTCGATCCTCGACAAAATAAATGGGTTGAGATTATCCCCAGACTCAAATAATTCAGCATAAAATTGGGAAACACTCCCCTCAGGAGCGTCACCACGCACTCGAACGAAGCACGACTATGCAACACTCGAAAGGTTATCGACTCCGGTCTAACCCGAGCAACATACCCGAGATGAATTAAATACCGCTGACCCTCGGATGCTGCACTCTGAAGTGCAAAGGTAAGACCCACCGATCCGTCGTGTAGGGCCAGGCCCACTGGCAGCAGCCGTGGTAGCTTGACAGATATGCCGTACCAGCAGGTGCGAAGAAAAATCCCGACGGACGCGTTGGGTACCCTTTCAGGCGGAATTCGACTCCGTAAGATCCCGAGCGGCTGGAGTCGAAGGGACTAGCCTCCAAGCTCGAGCCTGGGGACTCGAGTTTGATGTACTCTAATAACGTTTGTGCCTGAGAGCACTTAACTGGTCCCGATCCGTCGAGAGTACCAGGCTTATTATGCGAGTTCCACCACTAAGCATCCTGAAACACGGATACGAATAAAACACTAAAAGCATAACTCGCACCAGGACGATACAGTGCGGAGGAGTCCCTACCAGACTCTCCAAGTCTACTAGGTCCTCGGGGGCTACTGACGTGGGTACACCTTTCGGGTGTGCCACCATGGACTACCCTGGTGCGGAAGAGAATAAAAGGCCCATATGTCATCAGGCCCAGGAAGGAGGCCCCGAAGGAAAGATTCAGAGATATTAGGTCGGCAGGCCCAAATGTAAACCTAGTCGGTAACGGACCCGAGACCCAGTCCCACTATTTAAGGACTGGGAGGGCCGCCGACCTAGGGTACGTTCATACTCACCGCCAGAAACCCTATCGAGATCGAATCTCACGATCTCGCCATTGTAACCCATCTGTAAGATCATCATCATCAATACCAGACAAGCAGGACGTAGGGCTTTTACCTTCGGGGGCCTGAACCTGGGTAAATCTCTCTTGTCAGCTGACGAATCCACCAGTACCACCATCTTCTTCTCCTATTCTTTCAACCCGAGGATGTCATCCGAGGGATTTGGCGTGGTAACCCCACGTCAAGATGAATCTGCTTAGAGCCGCTACGCAACCAGTGAGTTTCTGAACGTCTTTTAGACAAGTCAGCCTCTGCAAGTTGTGAATAGCCTTGATTTTCTCTAGGTTTGCTTCAATGCCTCTATCTGAAACAATGAAGCCGAGGAGTTTGCCTGCAGGGACTCCAAAAACACACTTGGCTGTGTTGAGATTCATCTTGTACTTGCGCAGGTTATCAAAGGTTTCTGTCAGGTCTGTTATCAAAGAGTCAGCTTTCTGAGACTTGATGACTACATCGTCCACATAAGCATGAACATTCCTTCCAATCTGTTCCTTGAAACAGTTCTGGATACACCTCTGATATGTAGCTCCTGCATTCTTGAGTCCAAAGGGCATTGTTGTATAACAAAATGCTCCAAAGGGCGTAATGAAAGATGTGTTCAGCTCATCTTCTATCTTGAGTCTGATCTGGTGGTACCCTGAGTAGGCATCCAAGAAACAAAGTAGTTCTGATCCAGCTGTGGAGTCAATGATCTAGTCTATACGAGGTAAAGAAAACGGATCTTTGGGGCAGTGCTTGTTGAGACCCGTGAAGTCGATGCACATACGTAGCTCTCTAGTTTTCTTTGGTACTAGTACTGGGTTTGCCACCCACTCTGGGTGAAAAACTTCCTTGATGAACTCAGCTGCAAGGAGCCGAGCCACCTCTTCTCCAATGGCTTTTCTTCTGTCATCATGAAACTTGCGAAGTCCCTGTTTTACAGGTCTTGCATTAGGGTTAACATGTAAGCTGTGCTCGGAGAGTTCTCTCGGGACACCTGGCATGTCAGATGGCTTCCATGCAAAGACGTCCCGGTTCTCACAGATGAACTTGACAAGCGTGCTTTCCTATTTATCAGAGAGGTGCGTCCCAATGGTGAACTGCTTGGAAGAATCACCAGGGGTGAAATCAACTTGCTTTGTGTCTTGAGCTGACTTGAATTTCATCTTCTCCTCTATGGCCGGATTCTTGAGGACTGAGTTGTCCTCCGGGTCCTCGTTTGCCTTGTAAAATTTCAGCTCTTCCTGAGCACAAGCTGTTTCGGCCATAGCTGCATCTCCCTGTTCACATTCTAATGCCATTTGTCTGCTGCCATTAACTGTAATGACTCCTGCTGGACCTGGCATCTTAAGCTTCAAGTAAACATAACATGGTCTGGCCATAAACTTAAAGTATGCTGGTCGACCAAAAAGAGCATGGTATGGACTCTTAATATCAACTACCTCGAAGGGCATAATCTCTGAACGGAAATTTTCCATTGTGCTAAAAGCGACCTCAAGATAGATCTTACCAATGTGTTTTGCCGACTTCCCTGGTACTATCCCATGAAAAACTGTCTCAGTTGGTATCAACTGCCCATCTTGCAGTTTCATCCTCTTGAATGTGTCATAGTATAAGATGTTGATGCTGCTTCCACCATCCATGAGCACCTTGTTTAACGTGTAGCCCCCAACCTGAGGTGCTACGACTAAAGCTAGGAGCCCTGGGTCGTCAACTCTTGGTGGATGATCTGCTCTACTCCATGTGATGACTTGCTTTGACCACTTGAGCCACTGTGGAACTGCTGGCTCCACTGCATTAACAGCTCGAACTTTCAACTTCCTGGCACGTTTGGACGTGCTTGTTGTGAAAACATGATAACTACCCTGACTCGGGTTCTGTGGTCGAGTTGTGACATAGTATTGTCCTTGGCCATCATGAAGCTGCTTCGGGTTCTGCTGGAACCCGCCCGGCTGGTTACCTCCTCCTTGCTGTAAGTTGGGATTATGACCGGCTCCTGCGCCATGGTTGCCGGGTCCTCCATTACCATTGTTTCCTCGATATCCGTTGTCGTTATTCCTATTGCCTGGTCCTGCGACTCTGCCACGCTGCAGATCCACACACTGTCCCAAAGTATGACCACACTTCCCGTTTCTGGCGTGTTTAGGACATGGACTCGCCAAAATCTCCTCTGTACTTGGCCTACGCCCTTGGTATCCTTGAGAGTTGTTGTCCTTGCGTCTGAACCCAGTGTTTGTATTAGCTACAAGGTCAGAGTTGTCTCCGTACGGTCTCTTAGTGCCACCTTGGTTTTGACCTTGGTTTTGATTCTGACTTGGTCCACTGTCCACTGCCACCTTGTCCCTTTCCAGTTTCTTCCGGGTCCTTGGTTTTGTCCGTGGATGCGTGCTTATTGGCTCCAGCCATGATCTCTCCAATGGTGATAGGTATGCCCTGATTTAAACTATCTTTCATACGTCCCAACTTCCAGCTCAAAGGATTATAACTGCAGTTTCTCTCCAACGCCATCAGCACAGAGATGGGTGGGAGTCCTTGCGATGAATTGATGATTTCTGAGACTCGCTTCATCCAGTGTCTTGCGTACTCGCCCTTCCGCTGAGTGCATCTCTCTAAGTCCTCTATGGTGCTCAACTTCCTGCAAGTTCCTTGGAAATTTTGCACGAAAGCTGTCTTCAACTGCTCCCATGAGTTAATGGACCTGGGAGGCAAGTTCCTCATCCAAACTTTGGCTGTCTCATCCATCATAAGATACATGAATTTGGCGCACAACCCTTCTGAAGCGTTTCTGATACTCATTGCCATCTCATAACTACTAAGCCACGAAGTCGGGTCCATGTTTGGTTCATAGTTGCCCACCTTGCGCGGTTCCTTGAAGTTATCTGGAAAAGCCACGGCTCTGATGGCGTCTGAAAGACATGCTGGTCCTGTTAATGATGGAGAACTCCCTGGTGAGGTTACCTCAGTGAGCGCACGATGCGGCGGGTTCATCACTAGCGCTGCTGTTGCTGGCGCTGGCCCACCGGCTCCTCCGGGTTCTGGGACTCTGGCCTCAGCAGCTCTCCTGTTCCTTGCTTCGTCAACTCGCCTTTGAGCTTCTGAAACAGTGGGTTGATGTGGTTGGTTCCTTGCCAGTTCGCGGCGCCTTGCGCTCGTCGACCCGGCTGGATGAGACTCGTCATGTCGACTCCTTGCTCTGGAGTTGTACGGAGTGGAATGAAGTCGGCTTGCGTCTGGGAAGTTGGGATAGAGAGCTTGTTGTGCCAATGCTGTTTTTAACATATCTATGGCGAGTCGTGCCTCTTGACCTGTTGGGTTTTCCATGAGTGGGATTCTGTCCAACACCATGGTTGCTACGTGTACATTATTTATTGGGCTTGAGTAGTGTCATGCTGGTGTATGAAACCTCTGCGGTGGTGGACCCATACCGCCGACTCCTCCACCAGGTGGTGGGGGTGGTGCATTGGCTCCAGCTCCTGTTCCGACTCCTCCGTTTCCTTCTGGTGGTGGTGGTGGTGGTGGTGGCGGTGGTGGTGCAGCTCCTGCACCGGGTGTAGGTCCTCCGACTCCTGCACCTGTTGGCGTTTGAAACAGGTTGGTTGGATTGATCAAGACTCCATCATGAAGCCGACTCCGAGTCCTCCGATGCTGAACTGAGGCGAGTTCCTGTTGGCGATTTCGCACTGCTGCTGCTTCTGCTTGTACGCGCTCATGTTCTGCTTGTATGCGAGCCTGATCAGCTTGTATACGTGCCTGCTCTGCTTGTACAAGGGCTTGATCTGCCACCAATCTGTGATTTGCTTCTGCAACATCTGCCAAGTGCTTCTCTAATGCCTGGCGAGCCGTCAGCAACTCCTCAGCTCGAGCCACCGCGTTTTCTGCTGTGATCTCCCTTGTCAGCAGATTGGGATCGAATTGACTTCCACCTGTATTGTCTCCACCGTTTTCAGGTCCAGACATGTACACTCCAACATGACGTGGATGTACTGGTGATTGCACGCACTCTTCCTCTATTCCATACCCAAGTCGATCTTCAAATAAGGGCAAAATTGACTCTGAATCTGCGTCGTAGTCTGGCTCCATATATGGCTCTGCCAGCGACTCCTTCCCATTGTTGATGATAAGTTGTTCCTCTGGTTCGGCTACTATGCCGACTTGTGATGTTCCAACGGACTCCTCTCCATCGGACTCCACCACAGCTGTTGACTCTGAAACAGATTCCAACTCATTAGCACGGTTACATGTGGTGCTAACCATGCCAACGAACACATTGATCTGGCCGAAGATGAGTTGATAGCCCTCGTCGACTTCATCCATCTCCGAGCTCCATCCTAAGTCATCGATCTCTGTCTCTCCAAGCTGATTGGTGTAAAGTCGCCCGATGGCGAGTTTCTGCTACGATCTCAACTCCTTTCATCTTCTGCCCCACGGTGGGCGCCAACTGTCGTGGGGTTGTCACGGCAAGTTATTCCTCAGGGAAGATGAGTTGTGGGGCCATTGGTGATCGATGTACGTAGGAGCTGTTAATCTCGCCTAAGGACAAGGATTTACCCAGGTTCGGCCCCTCTAGATCGAGGTAAAGACCTACTTCCTGCTTCGGTTTTATTGCTTGGACTAGTTCTCGATTACAAGGTTTAGACTCATATCCGGGGAGTCGATGGCTACGGGTCTCTCGATTGCTTTCGACTTGTCTAGCTTGCTTCTGAGTTGCTCATCGATCTAAGGTCCAGGGCCCTCCTTATAAAGGCGGTCGGGTCCCTGGGCTTACAAGTTTACACCGGGTCATACTTGGACACGGAGTCCTACTCTATGTCTTGGCCTTCCAAGTTAGAACACCGGGTTGTATTAGGACTCCTCCTGGACGAGTCCTTCCTTCTTCATGGGCCTTGGTCAGCTTGTCTCCAGCCCAGCCCATGTAACTTGAAGTGTGACCCGGCTTTGGCCTTCTTGGTCTTGGCGGGTCTACTTTCCGGGTCTATGGGCCTACCTGTAAAGTGTAGCGACTCGACCCAATAATATGGACCTCGTCTATGAGTATAGTGCTAGTCCCGGATCGACTCGCTAGCACACTCATTACAAATGAAATAACAGAGCACAATGCGTCTTTATTACAACGAAATGATCCAGAAAATCAAGAATCCTTACAACTTTGCATAGCATTGACGCTAGCACAAAATAACTTTATTTAAATAAAAGCACACAGCGGAAAATAAACGATAATGAAGCTCCAATCAACTCGTGCCACAGGCGTACGTGCCGGGTGTAGCTCCAAGACCTACGTAAAATCGTACCTGCAATAGTGCAATTGCAGCCGCAGCGAATACGGTCAGTACAATGGGATTTGTACTGGCAAGAGTGCTTGAGAGGCTATTATGTAACTCTACCTAACTTCTACATGCATATTTGGCTAGGTGGAGTTTCCTTGGCTGATTTTTTTGCGCAAAACAACAATTTCATCCTATCATTTGATAAACATTTGTTTTCACACATTAATTGGACACTCTGTTATTCCAACAGGTGCTCCTACCCAACTGGCTATGAGTCCACTGGCATACCACCAGATACTCCCACCAATTTGTTGTTATCCCATCAAATTTTAATTTAGAAAAATTGGGATGAGTGAGAATATGTCATAGACTCCCATCTAGTTGCTAGTTTGCCCATAACCGAAGGACACGGCTAAGATCTTAGTTTAAACCCTCGCAAGGTGTGTACACTTTACCCATGTTGCCCGGTCCACTCTGCTCACTCCGGGAATCACCACATGGAGAAGAAGAGGGGATCGAACCAGAACTAGTAGAAAGTAGTTTCCCAAACCCCCACGCACCGTACCACCTATCACTATTCTACATCTCTGGCTACGATGGGTTCAGGTCACCACCATCTACCAATTTCTGTCGTAGCCCATACTACATTGACACATGGTTGCACAGAATAGCTACCAAACAAGAAACCAGACTATTCTCAATGATACTGGGCGGCGGTCCCCACCATAAAGTTTAACTCAGATGACAAGCTAGCAATCCGCCCAGTGGTAGATTAAATTACTCAGTGGTTTTATTAAGCTTTTAAAACCATAAACAAAATAAGCATGTCATGAATTTCCCAACCACGCTTTCTATTCATCAACTAAGCAATCTAACCTACGACGGTTTGCCATTATCAAATGCTAAGGGTGAACATATGATTATTCCATCTGGGTGTTATTGGAACAATCTAGCATAGCTTAACACTTCAACTCCTACACATGCAAGTCTACTTAAAATAAAGACTACGATGCATAGGAAGATAATAGGACGTTTATGAGCACCACTTGCCTTTCAAGAGTCGGAGTAATCGTTCACGCACTCGTTGCAGTCACAGCAACAGTTGCAATCAACGTCGTTGTCTACACGATGAAACGCGATACACAACATAAGAAACAAAGAAAACATACATAGATGCATGCATGACATGTTAATTGGGCACAAAACATTAAGTTTAGTTCTCTGGATTATATGATGCATGAGAATTATTTTTGATGCAACAAGACTATTAAAGAACAAGTTAAAGTCGATTAAAAGATTGAACTTGGATTCACTACTATTAAATCAAAACTTAGTTCATATAATTAGATTTAATGTTCTCTGAATAGAATATTTAATTTTAAGAAAGTTAGCCGAAGAAATTGATTCAATTAGATCTATAGATAAAAAGTTATTAACAAAACATCAATTTAACAAGATTTGAAAATACAGTATATAAAAATAGTTTAAAAGTTAAATATTATTTTAGATCTGGGTAGATATTAATTTTCTACGAATTTTGGTATATTAAACTTAATTTTCCGAGTTACGGTTGAGGAGATATGAATTTTGCAAGTTTTAACGGTTTCCTGGAATTTTAATTCAAATTAAACGGAAAAGATTCCGTGGGGGGGCTAACCAGGGCTGACGTCAGCGTACCGATTCGGAAAAAAAAAAAAAAACCTAGATCTAATCTGGGCCGTCCGACGGAGATCGGACGGCTGAGGACGCGCGCGTGGTCGACGCCGGCGTCGACTTACCGGAGTGACGACGGCGCGGCGGCGGCGGGTCGGCTTCGTTGGCTGCTGCGGCTCCGGCGGCTCCCCGAGGTCGGCGACGGCGGTTCCGGGCGCGGCTCGGCGTCGCGGACCTCCCTGTGGCGTCGGCTCCTCCTCCGGTGGTCCCGAACGGCGGCGGCGCGAGCTCCTCCGAGCTCGGTAATGGCGGCGGCGGCGGCGGGTGTTCGAGCTCGAAATCGAGCTCGATTCGAGGCTAAAGCTAGGGTTTTTGCGGGGATTGAACGGCGGGGTCCGGTGCTATTTATAGGCGGCCAAACTTGCGCGAGGGGCTTCGAATCGGGACGGGATTTGAGGGATTTGCACCGGCACGGATGAACTCGTGAAGAACACGGACTCCGGTCCGCTTCTAGAAGGACCTGACAGGTGGGACCCACCTGTCAGCGGGGAAAAGAAAAAGAAAAGATAAGGCTGCGGAAGAAAAAAAGAAAAGAATGGGCCGGCTCGGCCCATTGCGGGTGCGCGCGCAGGGGAGTTTAGTGGGCTGCGGCCCACTAGCTCGTCACACTGTTTTTTTTGATCTTTTTCTTTTATTCTTTTTCAGGAAACTGTTTTTCAAATAACTTTTGATTTAGGACTCCGAATTGGGTCAAACCAATTTTGAAAATTTTATAAAATTGCCCTCTGTCATATTTGACTATAAAAGGGTGCTTTTGCACAATCCACAAGCATATATATATAGCTTGTTGAGTTTTGATTAAATCATAATAGGGTTTTAGAGTTTAAATCTTTTGGGAAAAGATGCAAACAAGCAAATGCAAATTTTTCAAATGATGCCATGATGAAATGCATATGCTCTAAATGCAAAACATCCAAATAAAAGATTGGGATGTTACAGACTAACCCCCTTAAGATGATTCTCGTCCTCGAGAATCGGTTTGGTCAGCAAATAGGTGAGGGTGGTCTTCTCGAAGGTCATCTTCTCGCTCCCATGTGGCTTCCTCTTCAGTGTGATGATTCCACTGGACTTTGCAGAACTTGATCGTCTTGGTGCGAGTAATTCTTTCGGCTGTCTCTAGAATCTTGACTGGCTTCTCCTCGTATGTGAGATCACTCTCCAATTGGACTTCCTCGAGCGGAACTGTATCCCTCAATGGTGTATCCGCCATCTCTGGGTGACACTTCTTCAGCTGGGACACATGGAACACATTGTGCACATTGGACAAGACTTCTGGTAGCTCTAGCTGGTAGGCTACTTCTCCCTTGCGTGCCAGAATCTTGTAGGGTCCAATAAACCTCGGTGCTAGCTTCCCTTTGATGCCAAAGCGCTTAACACCGCGTAGTGGTGAAACGCGAAGATACGCTCTATCTCCAACCTCGTACGTGACCTCTCTACGCTTCGAATCTGCGTAGCTCTTCTGCCTTGATTGTGCTATCTTGAGCCTATCCCGAATCAATCTGACCTTCTCCTCAGCATCCTTGATAATGTCCGGCCCGAAGAGACTACGCTCTCCTACTCCACTCCACAGTAGTGGGGTCCTGCACTTTCTACCATATAGTGCCTCAAATGGTGACATTCCTGTACTAGCTTGATATCCATTGTTGTATGAGAACTCGGCATAGGGTAGGTTCTCATCCCAACTCGATCCATAGTCTAGAGCACAAGCTCTCAGCATATCTTCTAGTATCTGATTGACTCTCTCAGTCTGTCCGTCTGTCTGTGGATGAAAAGCTGTACTGAACTCCAATCTAGTTCCCAACGACTCATGTAGCTGACGCCAAAAGTGAGAAGTGAACTGTGTTCCCCTATCCGACACAATTCCCTTGGGAACTCCGTGCAAACTGACAATCCTGCTCATGTAGAGCTGGGCTAGCTTGGCGCTGGTGTAGGTGGTCTTCACTGGTATGAAATGTGCGACCTTGGTCAAATGATCGACCACTACCCAAATAGAATCATAACCTGATTTAGTCCTTGGTAATCCTGTGATAAAATCCATACCAATCTTGTCCCACTTCCAGTCGGGTATCGGTAAGGGTTGCAGCATCCCTGCTGGCTTCTGGTGCTCGGCCTTCACCCTGCTACAGACATCACATTTAGCGATATACTCGGCAATATCCCGCTTCATATTGGGCCACCAGAACCTCTCCTTCAGATCCATATACATCTTTGTGTTGCCTGGATGGATGGAGTATGGTGAATCATGTGCCTCCTGAAATATCAGCTTCCTAATTTCCGGATCCTTTGGCACACAAATACGGTCCCCAAACCATATTGTTCCTTGCTCATCCTCCTGGAATTCTTCAGCTTTGCCTTCTTTCATACTTCCTTTTATTTTTGCTATTTCCTCGTCTCCATTCTGGGCCTCTCTAATTCTGTTCACTAGAACTGGTTCTACCTCCAGTGTTGCCACATAACCCTCGGGCACTAACTCCAATCTGAGACGCTTAAATTGCTCACACAGATCTGGTGGTAATTCTCCTGTTGAAATCCCATTTGCATACACCTTACGGCTTAATGCATCTGCTACAACGTTGGCTTTCCCGGGGTGGTATTGGAGATTCATGTCGTAATCCTTTATTAACTCTAACCATCTCCTTTGCCTCATGTTCAATTCCTTCTGAGTAAAAATATATTTCAAGCTCTTATGATCAGTGAACACCTCACAATGTTTGCCCATGAGGTAATGTCTCCATGTTTTGAGCGCATGGACGACCGATGCAAGCTCTAAATCATGAGTGGGATAATTTCTTTCATGATTTTTGAGTTGCCTTGATGCGTAGGATACTACCCTTCCATCCTGCATCAACACACTTCCAAGTCCTTGGCGAGAAGCATCACAATAGACTTGGAAATCCTTCTGTAGATCCGGCAGACACAGAACCGGTGCTGTCACTAAGCGTTGCTTCAACTCTTGGAAACTATCTTCACACTCCTTGGTCCAAGCAAATTTCTTCTCCTTCTTTAGCAACTCCGTCATTGGCTTCGCAATCTTGGAGAAGTTCTCAATGAACCTCCGATAGTATCCCGCCAATCCTAGGAAACTCCGGATATCCTTTGCTGACTTTGGTGACTCCCATTCGGTCACAGCTGACACCTTGGCTGGATCCACTGCAATGCCTTCCACTGACACTATGTGTCCTAGGAATCCCACAGTGTTTAGCCAGAACTCACACTTGCTAAATTTAGCATATAACTTGTGTTCCCTGAGCTTCTCCAATATCTGGCGCAAGTGTCCTTCATGCTCCTCTTCATTCTTGGAGTACACAAGGATGTCATCGATGAATACCACTACGAACTTATCCAAGAACTCCATGAAGACATTGTTCATCATGGTCATGAAGTATGCCGGCGCATTGGTTAGTCCAAAAGACATAACCGTGTACTCATATAGACCATACCTTGTAGTGAAGGCGGTCTTAGGAATATCCTCCTTCCTAATCTTCAGCTGGTGGTACCCCGATCGAAGATCGATCTTGGAGAATACACAAGCTCCCTTCAATTGGTCAAACAAGTCATTGATGTTGGGGAGTGGGTACTTGTTCTTTATCGTCACCTCATTAAGTGAACGATAATCCATAACTAAACGTTGAGTTCTGTCCTTCTTCTCTACCCACAAAACGGGTGCTCCCCAAGGCGATGAACTGCGCTGAATAAATCCTTTATCCAGCTGCTCCTTGAGTTGTTTCTTCAGTTCCTTCAGCTCGTCAACATCCATCTTGTAAGGTCTCTTGGCTATAGGTCCTGCTCCCGGTATCAAGTCAATAATGAACTCGATATCTCTATCAGGTGGCATTCCTGGTAACTCCTCCGGAAACACGTCCGGGTATTCTCTCACAATACGCACATCCTCTATGCTAACCCCCTTAAGAGAATTTATCTTGGCCTCTCCGAGATTAAGTTTAGACCTGTATCTAATCCTCTTATTCTCTGGGGTAGTGAGTGTAATGGCCCTTTGTGCGCATTCGATCTGACCCTCATACTTAAACATCCAGTCCATGCCAAGTATTACATCTAAGCCTTGGGATTCTAATATGATAAGGTCTGTGGGGAATCTATAAGCTCCAATCTCTAAGGTCAAATTACGGCATATAGCCTTTGCAATCATTTCTCCTCCGGGTGAGCTTACTCTAAGGGACCCTCTAAGCAGCTCAGTTGCTAACATGTTCTTAACCACAAATGCCCTTGATATGAATGAATGCGATGCACCAGTATCAAATAGAACTAGAGCGGTGTATGAGTTGAGTAAGAGCTTACCCATCACAAGATCTGGTTCATCATAGACTTCCTCCACGTTCACATGATTTGCAGTTGCCTTCTGGAACGGGTTTGGCTTGGCTCCATCCACTGCCTTCTCTTCCGTGCACTTGTCAGAGTAGTGACCCATCTTCTTGCATTTGTAGCACTGCACCTGACTGAGATCCCTCTTGTGCGCTGGGTTGTGGTTGCGTCCGTTGCCACCATTGTGGTGATTGTTGCCCCTGTGGCCATTATGGTTGTGGCCATTACCTCCATTGTGATTGTGTCCATTTCCTCCACGATGGTTATTGCCCCCATGCCTGTTGTAGTGAGAGCCTTCATTGTGATCATGGTGAGTTCGGACCTTCTGGTGAGATCCAGAACCATGGCCACCATGATTGTACTTCCTCTTGCGGTTCTCTGCCTGCTTCTGCTTGCCCTCGAGAATGATAGCTTTGTCGATGAGTGCCTGGTAGTTTGGAATGTGAACTACCGACAGTTGGACAGCCAGCTCATCGTTCAGCCCATCGAGGAATCTCTCACGCCTCTTGAGATCAGTGTCCACATCTTCTGGTGCATAGCGGGCTAAATTCCCAAACTCATCAATGTACTCCTTTACAGAGCGGTTGCCCTGTCGCAGATTACGGAACTCCCTCCTTTTCAGACTCACAATGCCTGATGAGACATGAGCATTGCGAAATCCTTCTTCAAACATTGCCCAAGTGACAGTGTCTATTGGGTGAGTGATCTGAAAGTTGTCCCACCATGATGCAGCTGGTCCTTCAAGCAAATGGGCTGCAAACCTCACTTTCTCAGCCTCATTGCACCCCACGGTTACTAAGTCCTTGTTCACAGAGCGCAGCCAATCAAGTGCTGCCATTGGTTCAGGTGCACTGGAAAACTTCTCAGGCCTCAATCTCAAGAACCTAGTGAGCATATCCACCTGAGGCGGTGGAGGTGGTGGTGGCGGTGGGTTGTTGTTGTTGTTGGCATTGGCGGCTATGAACTGCGTCATCACTTGCATGAGCTGAGTCATCACTTGCTGCATGTCGTTGTTCCCGGTGTTGTTGTTCTCGGGGTTGCGACGGGGAGGCATCTAAGGTTGGGAAAGACAAGTTTTAGATAGATAGGACTAGGGAAATAACTACCCATACCTATTATGATCAAGCAACACTTAGCAAGCATCCAATAATCAAACCAAACACTTTAAATTACTTTTCCAAAACAAGGTCTAAAAACCTGCGAAAATAATAAAATTCAAACTTGGGAAAACAAAGGAAAGCTCTCAACTAATGTTGGCATACCACATGTTTCGGTATGTTCAACTCCTAACACGCTAAAACGATTCCCTAACGAAGTCTATATGGTGGTCTCATCTAACTAGTTCCTCGCGCGCTTCTGGACTGGAGTGTAGTCCTCATCATCTGTGGTATCCTCATCCTCATCTACGTCCTCTACGATCACCTCGTCTTCAGGGTTCTCCACTTCATCTCCCGAGTGGTGTGGTACTCGTTCCTCAGGGTCTTCTTCCTCACTCTCCTCTTCTTCATCTATCAGTGGCGGTGGTGGTGGTGGCGCTTCGAGCTCCGCTACCCTCTTCTTCAGGTTGTCGATGATGCTATCTTGATCACACAGCTCCATGTGGTTGTCGGTGATGCCATCCTTCAGTTGCTCCACTTCTGCCTTTAGTGCCTCCACTTCCGCTTCTAGCTCAGCGATATGCTGTCCTTGGTGGTAAGCCGTGGCCTTGGCTTGCTCACACTCCTCCATCTCATCAGCCAAATAGTTCTCGAGGTCGACCGTGTACGCTTCCAGGTTCTCCAAGTGGTTGACGACCTCGGGCATGTTCTCTTCATCAAGGGGCCCTTCGACGTCTCCATCTTCATTGCGCTTTCCGATGTCGCGGAAAATTGAGTCTTCCGGTAGCTCGTTGTAGAAGTTGTAACACAAGCGGGCAAGCGCATGCTTCTTCGCCATCCTCACTCCTATCACCCAGTCCGGGTAGGTCTTGGTGTAGATTGCCGTACTTGTCTCACCTCCTTCCCTCTTGGTCATGATGGTTGTCACTTCACAACGCTCTATGCCTGGAATGTTGCATGGTACCATCCTTCCTTCCAGAACGGGCAGCATCAGGTGTAGTTCCTTGCACAACTTTGCTAGCTCCCTCGAGAAAATCTCGTCAGAGCCCTCCTCGATGTACTCTATCATGGTCACGTCCATCTATAAAAGGAGATAAGCAAGGGATTAGAACTGGGAAGAATATTAGAAGAAAACGAAGAATTTAAAGACGGAAGGTAAAGTAGATTTTTAAAACCTATGGCTTCCTATTCCAATCTTAGGTCTCGATCCTACAGCCAACACAAGGCTCTGATACCATCTGTAGCGACTCGACCCAATAATATGGATCTCGTCTATGAGTATAGTGCTAGTCCCGGATCGACTCGCTAGCACACTCATTACAAATGAAATAACAGAGCACAATGCGTCTTTATTACAACGAAATGATCCAGAAAATCAAGAATCCTTACAACTTTGCATAGCATTGACGCTAGCACAAAATAACTTTATTTAAATAAAAGCACACAGCGGAAAATAAACGATAATGAAGCTCCAATCAACTCGTGCCACAGGCGTACGTGCCGGGTGTAGCTCCAAGACCTACGTAAAGTCGTACCTGCAATAGTGCAATTGCAGCCGCAGCGAATACGGTCAGTACAATGGGATTTGTACTGGCAAGAGTGCTTGAGAGGCTATTATGTAACTCTACCTAACTTCTACATGCATATTTGGCTAGGTGGAGTTTCCTTGGCTGATTTTTTGCGCAAAACAACAATTTCATCCTATCATTTGATAAACATTTGTTTTCACACATTAATTGGACACTCTGTTATTCCAACAGGTGCTCCTACCCAACTGGCTATGAGTCCACTGGCATACCACCAGATACTCCCACCAATTTGTTGTTATCCCATCAAATTTTAATTTAGAAAATTGGGATGAGTGAGAATATGTCATAGACTCCCATCTAGTTGCTAGTTTGCCCATAACCGAAGGACACGGCTAAGATCTTAGTTTAAACCCTCGCGAGGTGTGTACACTTTACCCATGTTGCCCGGTCCACTCTGCTCACTCCGGGAATCACCACATGGAGAAGAAGAGGGGATCGAACCAGAACTAGTAGAAAGTAGTTTCCCAAACCCCCACGCACCGTACCACCTATCACTATTCTACATCTCTGGCTACGATGGGTTCAGGTCACCACCATCTACCAATTTCTGTCGTAGCCCATACTACATTGACACATGGTTGCACAGAATAGCTACCAAACAAGAAACCAGACTATTCTCAATGATACTGGGCGGCGGTCCCCACCATAAAGTTTAACTCAGATGACAAGCTAGCAATCCGCCCAGTGGTAGATTAAATTACTCCGTGGTTTTATTAAGCTTTTAAAACCATAAACAAAATAAGCATGTCATGAATTTCCCAACCACGCTTTCTATTCATCAACTAAGCAATCTAACCTACGACGGTTTGCCATTATCAAATGCTAAGGGTGAACATATGATTATTCCATCTGGGTGTTATTGGAACAATCTAGCATAGCTTAACACTTCAACTCCTACACATGCAAGTCTACTTAAAATAAAGACTACGATGCATAGGAAGATAATAGGACGTTTATGAGCACCACTTGCCTTTCAAGAGTCGGAGTAATCGTTCACGCACTCGTTGCAGTCACAGCAACAGTTGCAATCAACGTCGTTGTCTACACGATGAAACGCGATACACAACATAAGAAACAAAGAAAACATACATAGATGCATGCATGACATGTTAATTGGGCACAAAACATTAAGTTTAGTTCTCTGGATTATATGATGCATGAGAATTATTTTTGATGCAACAAGACTATTAAAGAACAAGTTAAAGTCGATTAAAAGATTGAACTTGGATTCACTACTATTAAATCAAAACTTAGTTCATATAATTAGATTTAATGTTCTCTGAATAGAATATTTAATTTTAAGAAAGTTAGCCGAAGAAATTATTTCAATTAGATCTATAGATAAAAAGTTATTAACAAAACATCAATTTAACAAGATTTGAAAATACAGTATATAAAAATAGTTTAAAAGTTAAATATTATTTTAGATCTGGGTAGATATTAATTTTCTACGAATTTTGGTATATTAAACTTAATTTTCCGAGTTACGGTTGAGGAGATATGAATTTTGCAAGTTTTAACGGTTTCCTGGAATTTTAATTCAAATTAAACGGAAAAGATTCCGTGGGGGGGGCTAACCAGGGCTGACGTCAGCTGACGTCAGCGTACCGATTCGGAAAAAAAAGAAAAACCTAGATCTAATCTGGGCCGTCCGACGGAGATCGGACGGCTGAGGACGCGCGCGTGGTCGACGCCGGCGTCGACTTACCGGAGTGACGACGGCGCGGCGGCGGCGGGTCGGCTTCGTTGGCGGCTGCGGCTCCGGCGGCTCCCCGAGGTCGGCGACGGCGGTTCCGGGCGCGGCTCGGCGTCGCGGACCTCCCTGTGGCGTCGGCTCCTCCTCCGGTGGTCCCGAACGACGGCGGCGCGAGCTCCTCCGAGCTCGGTAATGGCGGCGGCTTCGAGCTCGAAATCGAGCTCGTTTTCGAGGCTAAAGCTAGGGTTTTTGCGGGGATTGAACGGCGGGGTCCGGTGCTATTTATAGGCGGCCAAACTTGCGCGAGGGGCTTCGAATCGGGACGGGATTTGAGGGATTTGCACCGGCACGGATGAACTCGTGAAGAACACGGACTCCGGTCCGCTTCTAGAAGGACCTGACAGGTGGGACCCACCTGTCAGCGGGGGAAAAGAAAAAAAGAAAAGATAAGGCTGCGGAAGAAAAAAGAAAAGAATGGGCCGGCTCGGCCCATTGCGGGTGCGCGCGCAGGGGAGTTTAGTGGGCTGCGGCCCACTAGCTCGTCACACTGTTTTTTTTGATCTTTTTCTTTTATTCTTTTTCAGGAAACTGTTTTTCAAATAACTTTTGATTTAGGACTCCGAATTGGGTCAAACCAATTTTGAAAATTTTATAAAATTGCCCTCTGTCATATTTGACTATAAAAGGGTGCTTTTGCACAATCCACAAGCATATATATATAGCTTGTTGAGTTTTGATTAAATCATAATAGGGTTTTAGAGTTTAAATCTTTTGGGAAAAGATGCAAACAAGCAAATGCAAATTTTTCAAATGATGCCATGATGAAATGCATATGCTCTAAATGCAAAACATCCAAATAAAAGATTGGGATGTTACATAAAGTATCCCCGCATCAACAATACTCCTACGTCCATTGCAGAGGCATAGGCATCTCGTGATGCGGATGACTGGAAAGAAGCTGTCCATAGCGGGCAGGGCGGGTCCCTCCCTCACCTTCGCATCCTAACGATGACCCGAGGCTCCCGGCGACGCAGACGAGTGCCCCGCGGCGTCCTCTCTCCAGGAGCTGTCGAGGATGGAAGGTTGAGGACGAAGACGGCGTCTGACGAGGCTGGGACTCGGCAAATCCCTGGGTCGAGTACCCCGGGTTGATTGAGGGGGAGAGAGATGAGCGCTGGTGATCACGACGGCTAACAGGCGAGGCATTTACCCAGGTTCAGGCTCCCAGAGGATAAAACCCTACTTCCTGCTTGTCTGGTATTGATGTTGAGTGTGGCTACAATGGCGAGATGGCAATCTCGCTAGGGTTTGAGATGGCGGCTATGAGCGTGCGCGTATGCGTTACCCTAGACGAGGGACCCTCCTAGCCTTTATATGGTAGGCTAGGTCTCGGGTGAACGGTGCCGATGGCACTCACAAGACGATCGAGGCTGATGACCTAACGTCGACTATCTTGGGCCGCACATCGTCCTCCTTGGGCCTTCCTTGGGCCCTCGTCATAAGGCAGATGTTCTTGGCGTGACCCAGGTATCACCACCGTGGGGTAGTCGAAGAGTGACCCCACGACAGTAGCCCCCAAGTGCTTAGTCGAATCATAGAGTCGGGTAAAGGACTCCTTCCTTCTGGGCACGCCACCAGGTTCCTGAAAGGAACAAATAAAATTGGTCGACTCCGACCGTTCAGGGCTTATGGAGGATTCCTTAGTCGAAACATCGACAGCAGGGTAAAAACTGCGAGTATTGCTTTGGTCGGTGATTTTTCGACTGCGATTGTTCTGAGTCATTCGGGAGCGCGTACAGCGCTCCCGATGGGACTAGCCCCCGAGATTAAGCTGAATTGCTTGCAATTGAGGTTAAACTCAATTTTTCCTTCAGTCGAAAAATCCGCTCCCGATGGGAGTAAAGAAGAGACTCGAGCTGACGGAGTCGCAACTGGCTTTGCGTGACTTACTTTGTACTCGGCCGGTTTGGCTTACTGCTTTGAGTATTACTCAGCTCATGGAGCTTACTGAATTTCTTTTCCACTTGAATGGACTTGTCGAGTCTATTCAGCTCTTAAAGCTTACTGTATCTTTGTTGCACTCGAATGAATTATCTGGGTGCTCCATCAGCCCGCTGGCTTATATGCTACGCCTCCGCAGGTGATGCCAGCGCTGACGTTTTTGGCACACTCTGTGTCCGATGGGACGTGACAGGGTGGTTGTTGGGAATATGCCCTAGAGGCAATAATAAAATGGTTTATTAAGCATATTCAAGTTTATGATAATAGTTTATTATCCATGCTATAATTGTATTAAATGGAAACATAATACATGTGTGGAATATAAACATCCGGAGTCCCTAGTGAGCCTCTACAGGACTAGTTCGTTGATCAAGAGATAGTTAGAGTTTCCTAACTATGGACTTGTTATAGTCACTTGATAACGGAGTCATATCATTAGGAGTAATGGTGTGATGGACATGACCCAAAATAAGAGTTGCAATTAATCGTGTCACAAAAGTTTTGTTGTCAACACTTTTAATATGCCAAATATAGTTTCCTTATACCATGAGATTATATCACTCCCGTTCACCGGAGGAATACTTTGTGGACATCAAACGTCACTTCGTAACTGGGTGATTATAAAGGTGGCTTTCAGGTATCTCCGATGGTGGGTTGTTGGGTGATATGAATCGAGAGTGGGATTTGTCCCTCCATGTGACGGAGAAGATATCTCCAGGCCTTCTCGGTAATATAGCATCAAAAGTCTGCAGACATGTGATTAGGTTGTAATCACCGGGATCCTATATTATGGACGAGTAAAGAGAACTTGCCGGTAACGAGATTAAACTAGACATGGGGATGTCAACGATTATATCTCGGGCAAGTAAAATATCGTGAGACAAAGGGAATCGTATATGAGATTAATTGAATCTCCGGCATCGTGGTTCAATCGAGAAAAGGTTTTCGTTGAGTGTATAGGAATTAATATGGACATCCCGGTTCCGCTATTAATTATTGATATGATCATGTCTATGCATTCTCGAACCCGTAGGGTCACACACTTAACGTTCCGATGAAATTAGGTTTTGCGATGAATTAAATGATGAAGTGAACGAATAGTGATTCGGAGTCTCGGATGGGATCCCGGACGTCACGAGGAGTTCCGGAGGAGTCCAGAGAATAAGATTCATATATGGAAAGTGGCTTCCGGAGGTTTCGGAAAAGTTCCGGAAATTATTTATAGGGTATCGGAAGGTTCCGGAGTATTCTAGAAGGGTCTAGAAGTGGGACCATATTTTGTATGGGGCCCACATGGTGCAAAGGGGTGCTGCCACCACTTAGGTGGTGCGCACCACCTAAGCCCACATGGGCTGGTGCGACATAGGAAGGAGGGGATTCCCACTCCTAGTTGGACTAGGAGTTGGGCCCTCCACCCCTTTAGGAAAGGGGGCCCAAGGAGGAGTCCTAGTTGGACTCCAACTTGGGGGGCAAGACAAGAGGGGGGGCCGGCCGGCCCTGCCCTTGCCCTAGCCGCCACCTATATAAAGGAGGGGAGGGGGGGGGGGCGCAACACACAACCTTGGAGGCTGCCCCCTAGCCGCACCCCCTCTCTCCCTCTAAAACCCTAGCCGCACCCCTTGCCCGAAGGGCTGCCGCCATCTCACCTCCACACCTAGCCGCACCCCTATGCCCTAGGGCTGCTGCGCCACCTTGCTCCTCTCCCTCTCCTCTTGCTTGGCTTGGCGAAGCCCTGCTCGCGGAGATCGTCATCATCACCGGCACTACCGTCGTGCTGCTGAGATCATCAAGGCCACGTCTTCTCGCTTGCGGGATCAAGGAGTCGACGTCTTCATCGAGCTGTACGTGTGGACGCCGCGGAGGTGCTGCCCGTTGCTGCACTTCACCGGATTGGATCTCGAGGATAATGCATCTCCTCGCGACTAGACGAGTCTAGTTGCGGGGATCGACTAGCCAACCCCTGCACCGACAAAACGCGTTTGTTGAACTTCGAGGGTAAGAGATTGGATCTCATCTTCGCTATCTTCATCTCATAGATCTAGATCCTTGGGATTTATTCCGCTTTGCCGCGTAGAAAATTTTTGTTTTCCATGCTGCGACCCCTTCAGTGGTCCCACTGTCAGTATTTACCGAAGACAGCGGTCGCCGCTCAATTTGGACCGTTGGGCGCGAAATTTTCGCGGGGTGATGATGGCGCCTTGTTTCCCGTGCGTAGTGGGCAGCGACGGTTGCTATCTCCGCGTGACACGTGGACGGCCAGATGTTGTCTTGAATTGCCGTTTCGTGGAGGACGGCCTGGATGAACTGACCACGCGGTATATATTTTTCACCGCGGTGGTGAACAGTCCATTCCATCCCCATCCTTCCGTCGTCTCCGCAGCTTTCTCCGCCATTGTTGCTCTTCTGCCAAGTTCCTTTTTCCACTCCCCGCGAGCAAGGCCGCGATGAAGAGGGCGAAGACCACTGAGGGCGCCGTCGCCGCCGCCGATGCGAGCGTGATGAAGAAGGTCGATGGCGATTGGGCGAAATCGTCAGTGAAGAAGGCCGACCTCTAGGGTCTCCGCGCGTAGGGGCTGGTGCCGCCGGCGGACCAGGCGACGGTGCGTGCGCCTGGGAAAGAGGTATTCCCCTCTCCTCGCGATGGGGAACGCGTTTGCTTCGTGGATTTCCTTCCGCGGGGTTCTGGGTTCCCCATCCACGATTTCGTTCATGGTCTCTTGTATGCTTATGGGATTCAGATCCACGATCTGACTCCCAATAGCGTCTTGAGCATCGCGAGCTATATCGTGCTCTGCGAATGCTTCCTGGGAATCTCTCCCAACTGGCTGCTGTGGAAGTCGCTGTTCCTCGTGAGGAGGAACGTTGGGAAGAGCAAGCAGGTGTATCCAGTCGGCGGCTTCGGCATCCAGGTGCGTGGCGACACCACCTACTTTCAGATGAAGAAATCCGACTCCGTCCAGGGCTGGCGGAAGAAGTGGTTTTACATCAGGTGCGACCAAGAAGGGCTTCCCGACTTTGTGGCTAATCGCGCGTTGCGGAAGACAAACGCGTGGGCGCACCCGCTGTCGAAGGAAGACAAGGAGGCGACCAAGCCCTTGCTGACGCTCCTTCGTGGCCTTCTGAACAGCCTTGGGTGCGAGACAGGTGGAGTGCACCTTATTGCCACCTTCTACAGGCTCCGAGTGCAGCCGCTCCGCAGTCACGTCCAACCAATGTGGGCGCGTGAAGGTGGCGATGAGCTCGATGATGACGAAGTCGAGTCGAAGGTGAGGAGCATCACCAGCCTCCGAGCCGCGGACCCGTGCAACGTCAAGTGCCCAGTCGAGCCGTATGGCCCCAACAATCCTGTGCCTGAGGTGAGCGTCGTGTACTTTGCTCTTGTCTTGCATTTTCTTCAGTCGAATCGTTTTGCCTGACTCGAATATTTCATTTGCTGACAGGGTCGCTCGAGCTATGTTAGCCTTCCTCCGCTGATGGAGAATGGACCTCATGAAGAGGCAGAGGTCCCGGAGGAGGACGAGGATGATGACGATGAACTTCCCTCCGCCACCTCTCCGAGTGAAGAGGCAGGGGAGGACGATGAAGATGAGGAGCCGCTGCTGAAGCGGCTGAAGCGAAAGAGTGGCGACTCTGCTTCGGCGTCGTCGCCCTTGAAGGAAACGGCTGTGGAGGACAAGGAGGAGACGAGCGGGCCGTCCTCGGGTGCTAGGCACACAAGCGACCCGGCGGAGCTTTCGGTCGTGCCTTCCCTCAACTCTGCACCGCCGACTGAATTCGCAAGGATGCCCTCCGTTTCCCTGGGCAGCGAAGATGATCTGGATGTCACCAGGTTAGTCTTGCAACCATCGCCTTGTTTTGTCGAGTGCACTTTTTGACTTTGCGAGTCCTTGAATTGAGTTATCTTGTCGCAGCGACCGTACTGGCACTGTTGGTTCTTCGCCTCCAGAGATGGAGCACACTTCTGCTCCCGTGTTCGAGCAGACTGCGAAGACGACCGAAGAAGAGCCGTAGGCGGGTGACGCTTTGACGTTGAATGCTTCGACCTCCTCCGTGCCAGAGAAAACTGCTGATGCGACCCTGGTGGACGCTGGGTTGCTTGAGCATGTAAGTGTCCCTTAACTCAGTCTGCAAAATCTGTATCGGGTGCGCGAACAGCGCTCCCGATGGGAGTAGCCCCCGAAGATGTGCGTGACTAGAATAGTCGGGCGCAGATTGATGTCTACTATTTCCTGCAGCCGTATTATCACCAGCAGATGGAGGGAGCCGCCACCTTCGTTCGCATGGAGTAGGAGAGGAATCAACTCCATACTGCTCTGGAGCAGGCGAAAGGTGAGTGTGGACCCTTGCGTTCGAGGGGTGCTTCGACTATCTTCATTGCTGACTTTGCTCCGGTGATCCACAGGCGAGAGGGAGAGCATGGCGATGCGGGTCGCGGAGCTGGAGAAGTCGCTGGGTGAAGCGCAAGAGCGTGAGCGAGCCTGGGATGATCTAGAGAAGACCCAGGTTGAATGCTTGCTTGCACTCGCCGATGGTATTGGAAGTAAGTATCTCGGCTCATTGCCTACTTTGTCTTCTGTTGACTGTGGAAGCCTTACGGGTGTGGATTTCTTTTGGAGCAGAGACTTGCGGAGGTGCTCCTCCAGAAGGAACTTCCAGTGCCAATGTCGACTTGACAGAGGCTGTTGGCTTCATCAACCGCGTCTGCGCATATGCCTCGGCGGCGCTGCAAAAGTCGACAGGCGCTTTGGCGACTGTGCACCGGAGCATCTTCCCCAGCCAGCTACCGCCGGTCGCTGTTGACGCGCTTGCGGCTCCGTTTGAAGACAACGCGACCACCATGGCGGACTACACGCGTGCACAGACGGTACGCGGCTCAGAGCTCACTTTCCAGCTACTACTTGGTCACCAATTCGTAGGTGATTTTGAGAAGGTTGTCAGCGACTTCCCTCGGAGGCCTGATGGCAGAACCACGTCCCTTAGTGGTGTGAAGGCGCGGGCGAGTCAGCTGGCTGCGAAGTTGATTGCCACCTTCGAGAAGAAAATCGCCAAGGCTGTAGAGTTGGCCGCTAGGAGGAGTCGTTCTCAGTCGGAGTCTGCGATGTAGACTCCTTTATTTTAAGATTCTTCTACTTTTGATCTTGGTCTGTAATGAACCATATAGTTTGCGGGTCTTTTGGCTGTGAACATGCTGATGTTGAAATGTGAATTTGTGCCTTCGAGTCTTCTGTCATATTTATGCTAGAATGAATGTGCTCTTTTCCTTGCTTGACACTGTCGAACTTGGCAGTCTGAGATGGGCGAGGCTCCTGAGGTCGCTGGAACTACTGGTGCGGGTGAGGATGAGGACGCCTCTTCGGCTGCACCCACTCGCCATCGTCGTCGAGCTCCTCCAGCCCCTGTGCGAAGCATGAATGATCAACGAGTGATCACCTACATGAGGAACAAGGTTGTTGAGCTCGAGTCGAAGCTGAAGGTTGCCGAGTTGGAGTTGGAGCGCTTGAAGTCACGGCCCGCTGCGCCGTTCTCCCAGCGTGAGGAATTCCTTCTTGGCCAGATAGACTTGATTAGTCGACAGCTGCAAGGTTGGGCTTCTAGCGCTTTGCTTCGGCTTCTTTATGCTTTCACTGTTCTAAGTGCTGGGTCTTGATGCAGATGTGAATTCTAACTGGAAAGCCGAGCGGAGTCGAGTGGAAAAGCGGGTGGAAAAAGAGGCCGCCAGTGACTCACCGAAGCGCGTACGTTTTGGTCGAACAAATCCAAAGGCAGTGTACTGGCTAGAATGTTGGATCGCACCTGGCGGGCTGCTTTGCTCTTGGAAGGTTGTAGGAAAACCCTCTGGCAGATCAACATGGTGTACTTTCCGCACAACGAGCAGCCTAATGGACTGGCTGCGCTGCTGGAGAGATTCCGCGAAGGCAAGGCGTTGAAGGAAGTCGTGCACGCCCAGCTTGTTGGCGGGGCGAACGTGGCCCTGGCGTACGTTCGAATGCACCGGGCTCATCTTCCCTTGAACAAGGTGCTTGACGACTTGCCTGGAATAGATGACTACGCCGATACCCTTGCGGCTGTGCATCAGATGATTCAACAGGTCCAGAACTTCAGTGAGCAACTTGTAGGGCCACTCGATGCGCCAAAGGGTGAGCCTGTAGAGTAAGACTACCAGATTGCTGTTGTGTAGCATTAGTTTGTAAAAAATATTTTTTTCCAAGTGGGAGCATGATTGTACGTATGCTGAGGTGGTTGTAGTCTCCGAGTGAATAAATTTTATCTTGTGGACAAACCTGTATGGCACAGCCCCGAGCGGATCGAGTGCGGCCGAGGTGTGTCGAGTTAGGCCTGTGCGGCGTAGCCCCCGAGTGCTTCGAGTGCGGCCGAGGCGTTTTTAAGTCAGACCTATGCGGCGCAGGCCCCGAGTGCGTCGGGTGGCGGCCGAGGGTTTTTCGAGTTAGACCTGTATGGCGCAGCCCCCGAGTGCGTCGGGTGGCGACCTAGGTTGACTTAGACCTATACGGCGCAGCCCCCGAGTACGTCAGGTGGCGGCCTAGGTTTTGACTTAGACCTGTACAGCGCAGCCCCCGAGTGGTTCGGGTGGCGGCCGAGGATTTTCGAGTTAGACCTGTATGGCGCAGCCCCCGAGTGCGTCAGGGTGGTGACCTAGGTTGACTTAGACCTGTACGGCGCAGCCCCCGAGTGCGTCAGGTGGCGGCCTAGGTTTTGACTTAGACCTGTACAGCGCAGCCCCCGAGTGGTTCGGGTGACGGCCGAGGATTTTCGAGTTGAACCTTTACGGCACAGCTGTGTTGGCCTAGGTTTTGACTTAGACCTGTACAGCGCAGCCCCCGAGTGGTTCGGGTGGCGGCCGAGGATTTTCGGTTGGACCTGTATGGCGCAGCCCCCGAGTGCGTCAGGTGGCGGCCTAGGTTTGACTTAGACCTGTACAACGCAGCCCCCGAGTGGTTCGGGTGGCGGCCGAGGAATTTCGGGTTGGACCTGTATGGCAGCAGCCCTCGAGTAATTCGGGTGGCGGCCTAGGTTTATGTTGCTTGCTGATAAAAGTAAAGGGGAGGGCTTGTTCCTCAAATCACTTTATTGACTTTTGCGAGCAGGCCGCCTCATTAAAACCCTTCTAGTCCTCCTCGGGTACCCTGGCGAGGGAAAGAGTGCGTCTGAAACCTGCCGCTTCTTGACATTGTACTATTACAAATTGGGTTCGATCAGGCGTAGAAGCGGCGTAGTTGCGCAACGTTCCACGGGTTGTTGCAGACTGTCCCCGTCTTCGAGTCCTTCAGGCGGTAAGCTCCGCCGCCGATTGCCTCTGTCACGATGTATGGACCCTCCCACGGGGAGGCAAGTTTGTGCACCTTCTTCTGTTTGAGACGGAGGACAAGATCACCAGGCACGAACGCTCTGGGCCGCAGTCGACGCCCGTGATAGTTGCGTAGGTCTTGCTGATACACGGCTGTGCGGGTAAGGGCGATGTCGCGTGCTTCGTCCAGGGTGTCCATGTCATCTTCGAGTGCTTCTTCTGCATCAGACTCATCGTAGGCCACCACTCGGGGGGCGTCGAACTTGATGTCGCACGGCAGGACTGCTTCAGCGCCGTACACCATGAAGAATGGCGTGTACTGGGTTGATCTGTTTATGCCCTTGCAGGGGTGCGCAGACTCCACAACACAGGTGGCAGCTCTTCGACCCAGGCGCCTGCGGCGCGCCTCAACGGTACTCGCAGGCGCTTCTTTATGCCCTTGCAGACTAGGCCATTGGCTTTCTCGACTTGTCCGTTGGACTGCGGGTGCAAGACAGATGCGTAGTTGAGCTTGATGCCTTGGTCAGAGCAGAAGTCCTTGAATTCTTCGGCTGTGAAGTTCGAGCCGTTGTCGATGATGATGCTGTGTGGCACACCGAACCTGAAGATGATCGACCTGATGAAGTTAACTGCCGAGGAGGCGGTCGAACTTGTGATGGGCACGGCTTCGATCCACTTCGTGAACTTGTCGACTGCCACCAGGAGATGAGTTTGTCCGCCCGGAGAAGACTTCTTGAATGGACCCACCATGTCGAGCCCCCATTGAGCGAAGGGCCATGCGAGTGGTATGGTCTTCAGTGCTGATGCCGGTGCGTGCGGCTTGTTGGCGAACTCCTGGCAGCCGATGCATTTCCTCACGAATTCTTCTGCGTCTTGCATTGCGGTGGGCCAGTAGAACCCTGCTCGTAGGGCTTTGGCCACCAAGGCTCGACTGCTGGCGTGGTGTCCACAGATGCCGGTGTGGATCTCGAGTAAGATGGCTTGACCGTCGACTGGGTCGATGCACCTTTGGAGGACTCCTGAGATGCTTCGCTTGTAGAGTTCCCTGTTGATGACGGTGAAGCCCTTGGAGCGGCGGATGACGCGCTTGGCTTCGACTGGGTTCGTTGGCACCTTCTGATGTAGTATGTAGGCCAGGTATGGGCTTGTCCATGTGGGTTCGACCAGCATTACCTCCATGGGTTCTTTCTCCATGCTGGGCGGGTTGGTGGTGCTCGTTGTCGGTGTAGAGGATCCCGGCGCAAGCCGGAGCTTGATGGAGCATTGCGTGATGCACTCGAGGAAGACTCTGGGCGGCACCGGTGCTTTGTCTGAGCCTAGGTTAGCGAGGGTGTCGGCTTCCTCGTTGCTCTCGCGGCCGATGTGCCGCAGCTCGTAGCCGTCGAAGGTGCCTTCCAACTGGTTGTATAGGTCCCTATAGGCTATCATGTTGTCGGCGATGGCATCACATTGCTTCATGGTTTGCTGCACGACAAGGTAGGAGTCTCCGTAGATCATGAGGTGAGTGGCGCCGCAGTTTTTGGCCATCCGCATGCCGTGGATTAGGGCTTCGTACTCTGCCTCGTTGTTGGAGGGTGTTGGGAAGTTCATCTGCAGTACGTACTTCAGTTTGTCGCCTTTGGGTGAGATGAGGACGACTCCCGCCCCTGCTGATCTGAACTTCTTGGACCCGTCGAAGTACATTGTGCATGCGTTGGACAAGTTGGGTATGTCTGGCAGCTGGGCTTCTATCCACTCTGTGGTGAATTCTGGAAGAACTTGGGCCTTGATTGCCTTCGGGTGCGCATACTTCA
This sequence comes from Puccinellia tenuiflora, assembly GCA_012064385.1. Classification (NCBI taxonomy): domain Eukaryota; kingdom Viridiplantae; phylum Streptophyta; class Magnoliopsida; order Poales; family Poaceae; genus Puccinellia; species Puccinellia tenuiflora. The sequence goes on along the minus strand of QRDG01000151.1, from coordinate 2,777,961 downwards.
GCCCCCAGGGTCCCAACTCAACAACCCACTTGGCGACTCATCCTGTCGCGGCTTGGTTGGTGAGGATGTCGGAGAGCCCGGAGGAGCTTACCACCGTGATGGAGTGCTCGGAGAAGTAGTGGACGACCTTCCTTGATGTCATGAAGACTCCGTAGGCTAGCTTCTGGTAGTGCGGGTACTGCTGCTTGGACAAGGTTAGCACCTCGCTGAGGAAGTAGACGGGCCGCTGAACAGGGTGACTGTGCCCTTCTTCTTCTCGTTCGACTATGAGTACCGTGCTGACCACTCTGTTCGTGGCTGACACATAGAGGTACAGCGGCTCGTTCTCCAGTGGCGCCACCAGTACTGGAGGAGTCGTGAGAGTTTTCTTGAGCTTGTCGAACGCGTCTTGCGCTTCCTCTGTCCACTCGAATTTATCCGTCTTTTTCATCAGTTGGTAGAAAGGCAGGGCCTTTTCTCCCAACTTACTAATGAACCGGCTGAGAGCTGCGACTCGGCCGGTTAGGCGTTGCACTTCATGAAGCTTGGTTGGTGCTGGCATTGCGAGTATGTTTTGCACTTTCTCAGGGTTGGCTTCAATTCCTCTTGCAGAGAAGAGGTACCCGAGCAGTTCTCCGGCTGGCACGCCGAAAACACACTTGTCCGGGTTCAGCTTGATCTGATACTCGTTGAGTGCGGCGAAGACTTTGCGGAGGTCAGCAATTAGACTGTCCTCCGTTCGAGTGGTGACGACTATGTCGTCGCCGTAGACTTGGACGATCTGTCCTATTAGCTCCTTCAGGCAGGCTTGCATCGTGCGCTGGTATGTGGCTCCAGCGTTATTCAACCCGAAGGGCATCATTTGGTAGCAGAACACACCATGGGGTGTGATAAATGCAGTTTTCTCTTCATCTTCGATTTTCATCCTGATCTGCTGGTACCCGGAGTAGGCGTCTAGGAAGGATAGGCGCGCGCAGCCTGCAGTCGAGTCGATGATCTGGTCTATCCGCGGAAGCGGGAAGTGGTCCTTGGGGCAGCACTTGTTAATGGCGGTGAAGTCGACGCACATGCGGAGTTTCTTCGTCTTCTTCTTCTCCACCAGGACCGGGTTCGCTACCCAGTCCGAGTCCTTGATCTCTCGGATGAGTCTGGCGTGGAGCAGCCAGTCGATCTCCTTGCTGATGGCGTCTCGTTTGGGACCCGAAAAGCGTCGCATGGTCTGCTTGACGGGTCTGGCATCCTTGTGGACGCGTAAGGAGTGCTCGGCGAGTTCCCTGGGTATGCCTGGCATGTCAGAAGGTTGCCAGGCGAAGATCTCCCAGTTCTCACGTAGAAACTCGACGAGCGCGCCTTCCTATGCGATAGGCAGGCTCGACGACACCTTGACTATCTTACTGGTGTCCGTCGGGTGGACTTGATGGGTTCTTGTGTCGTCGGTCGTGTTGAAGGCGGAGTCCTTGGCTGGCTTCTTGCGTGGCGGGAAGATGGTTTTGTCGTTGTCGACTGCCATCATCGCAAGGTGCTCCTCCATTCCGAAGAACTCAGAGATCTTGCTGAATTCGCGACCGCAGCTGTTGGAGCGGTCGAAGTCGCCGTGCATCGTGATGACGCCCTTGGGTCCAGGCATCTTGAGCATAAGGTAGGTGTAGTGAGGTATCGCCATGAATCTGGCAAAGGTTGGGCGCCCGAGTATCGCATGGTACTGCGACTTCCAGTCGACTACCTCGAAGTCGATCGCCTCCCTCTGGAAGTTGTCGGGTGTGCCAAAGATGACGTCGAGTGTGATTGTTCCCATGGGCGTGACTGCTTGCCCTGGTACTATGCCATGGAAGGTGGTCTCTGATGGCGTCAAGTTTGTTCTTGGCCTGTTCATCCTTCTGAGGGTGTCGGCGAAGATAATGTTGATGCCGCTGCCTCCGTCCATGAACACCTTTTTCAAGGTGTAATCCCCGATCAGAGCTTCGACTACCAGAGCGGCGTGCCCGGGTCGTGGTACCGCAGGCGGATGATCTGCTCTGGAGAATGTGATCGGTGTCTCTGACCCTCTCAGGTATTCGGGTACTGCAGGTGGACAGGTGACAGCCTGGTAGACTTGGCGGGTGATGATCTTCTGGGTCCTGTTTGAAGGGCGCCCCTTCTATATCATGTTGAGCTGTCCGCGTGCCGCTGGATATGCGTCAGGGGCCTCTTGCTGCGGCTGCTGCTGTTGATAGAAAGCTCCCGCTGCCTGTGCTGGATTAGCGACTACAGGTGTGGGTGCGGGTGCTGCTTGGAGAGCCAGCTGCGCGACTGGCTGCGCTACGGGTGCTGCCTGGAGAGCCAACTGCATGGCTTGTTGAGCGACTATCTTCTGCATTGCCTGGTATATCCTGCGTGCCTTTTTGCAGTCCTTCAACAGGTGGCGGGATCCCCACTTGCCCGTTTCCGGGTTTCTGAACATATGGTGCTTGCAGGGTTGCTCCAGCTCTTCCTCCGGAGTCAGCGTGCGCCTCTGCCACTCTCGTTTGCGGCTCCCGTCGCCACGGTAAGTGCTGCCACCGCTTCGGTTGAATTGCCCTTGGCTGTATTGGCGACTCTGGTCGTCGCCGCTTCGACTGTACTGCCTTTGACTGTACTGGCGACTGCTGTCGCATGCTTCATCCTCGCGGGGGGTTTCGAATCCCGCCGCTACTAACTCTATTGAGTCATTGCCGTGGTAACGCGGCTTCTTCTTCTGGCGTCCTTCCCGCCAGTTGCTTGGTCCGGCCTCGTCTCTTGGGGAGTAACGTGAAGTATCACGGACTGAGTCCTCTCCGTCTGCGCACTGGTTGGCTATCTTCATGAGCTCAATCATGTTTCTCGGCCGGAGCCTAACAAATTCCTCGCGGAGGTCACGGCGGTAGACGCCGTGCATGAAGGCATCCATCACTCGGTCTTCCGAGCTGGCTTCCATGGTGTTGCGGAGCAGGGTCCATCGCTGGATGTACGACCGGAGCGGCTCGTCTCTGTAACATCCCAAATTTTGGAATGTTTTAAAAATCACAAAAATTTAAAACTTTTATTAATAATTAAATAAAGTCTCCAAAAATCAAGAAAAGCTTTTATAGAAGATTGTTTTGACATCTTCAAAGTTATATTTTAAATTAAATATTCCTTTATCTTCCTATCTCAATTTTAATGTCTTGGAAATAAAATATTTAAAATGGAGTTTCCAAATAGTATTTCCCCCTTTGGTTTATTGTTTTAAAATAAATAATATGGGGATATTATAAACCCTATTTCATTTGTGGAAATATTTAAATAGTTTTCCAAGCTTTGTTTTATAAAAATATTTTATCTTAAACTATATTTAAATATGAAAATGAGTTATCATTTTGAATGATATTACTCACCGTATTTCTTTGGTTTTTATTTAAATATTTTGAGATATTTACAAACCCTAATTTGGAAAATCCCCAATTTGCCATACAAGGCAAATTTGACCAAAATGGTATTTTGGTAATTTTGTTTTGACAAAAAATAGTCCCTAAATGTCTATTTTGAATATTTGGAATTTTACAAAATTCTACAAATTTATTTGACTTGATTTGGAGGCCTAAATCAAAAATTATAAGAGAAAACAGAAAAATGAATAAAAAGAAATTTGATGACGTCATGCTGACGTCATCGCCTTCAAAGCTCCTCCACGGCCGTTTCTTCCGATCCTCTCCCACCTTGATTGCTCGCGTTTGAAGCTACCCTTGGCCTCCCCGATCCCTCCCCCTTAAAGCCCACGGTCTCCTCTTCCTTTCCCCTCTCTTCCCCTCCCGATTGGTGCCTCCAGGCCGGCAATTTTCCTCGCCGGAGTTCGTATAACCGCCGTCGTGTTTCCTTCGATTCTGGCCGTCACGGTGAGCCAGAGCCACCAAATCTTGGTCCCCTTTTCTCCCCTCTCCCTCGTGCGTCCGCTGACCCCCGATCGATTTTTTTTGGTGCAGCCAATCGTCGTGTGCGTCCACGCCGAAGCTCGCCGTCCGCCGCCGCACCTCTGGTCGCCTCCATCCGCCGCGCGAGGACGCAATCGAGCTCGCCGTGCACACCATTCCCCTCGCCGTGTCCTCCTGCACCGCGTCGGCCCCTCCCGGAGTCCGAAGAACCACCGGAGTGTCGAGGACGTCCGCGACCGAACCGCCGGCCACCGTCCGTCCTGTCCTCCGACGACCACCGCGCCGCCGGGGTAAACCCTAGCTCCAGGACCACCCGATCTGATTCCAACGGCGCAGATTAGATCGAGCCGACCGAACCGGTATGGCTAAGTCGAGCCGTAGCCGCGGCTCAAGCCCGGCTCAAGCCGAGCCCGACCAATCACAGCCCGCCGCGTGGCCAGCCCTTTTCTGGGAATTTTTCCCGGAATTGTTTTAAATGGCTTTTTGCAGAAAAGACCCTAGAACTTGAAACCATCATAACTTTTAAACCCTTTGGCCAAATTTAGCAAACTTTATATTTTTGAAAAGCTCTGGACTTGTAGAATCTTTCTGACATTTTAGTTTTCTGTTTTGAGTTAGTTTAAATTATTCAAATTTCAAATGTGTTATTTGAGTAATTTTAACATAACTTTATTTCTTTATTTCCAAAATTTGCAAGAAAAATAGTTTTAGAAACCTTGATTTAGGTGCAATATATTTCCTTTGTTATAAAATATATTTTTTAGCATTATTTTGATTTAAAAAAATCAGAGGCTCTATTTGAGTATTTTTTTATAGTTTAAATTCTATAAATCTGTTTAACTTGTTTTCTTTTAGAAAAATACCCCAAATAGTTGTCTCTGTCCAGGGAGACCAAAACCATGCCTAGTTACCCTTTTGAAACATAAACATTGAAAGTGTGCCAAAGGCCATTTAAATGTTAATGTTCTGCAAACCATAGTTTCAAACTGTTTTAAAACTCTGTTGACCAACTCCCTTGTGTGATCACTTTGATCAAGACCAATCCCTACAACCTTTGAAACAACCCTTAAACCTATTCAAGTTTGAAATGTTCAAATTTGATTTCAGACCAACCCCTAACCCAAATGGCAAACCCCAAACCTAATGCATTGATTCTTTTTGCATATGGGATCATGTATTGAACTTAGACCACCAACCTAGATATGTTTGTTTCTATCCATGTTTGTTGTTATGTTTGTTTCCTTGGATTGTTGTATTGTTGCTTATTGCCATATGTTTGTATTGTATAGATTGAACGGAGAGCTATGAGCTACGTTGAAAAAGAGTGTGTGAGCAACGACAAGTTCCTAAAGGCAAGTGCATACACCCTTTCATGAAAGACCTACTATTTTATTATATTTGCATGATAGACTATTTTAGTAGTATGCATGATAGGTGTACTACTATATTGCTATGCAGACCTGTTTAGTATACCACCTTTTCCTATTGGTCTAGGAACCCATTAACTTGGTAGATTTTAGAATTGCTATGCTGAAATGTTTTATTGTAGTAAGAAAGGATAAAAATTCTACTAAGTTAATGAACTACCTGGGTGGCAATTGGTTTTGCTCTATTGGTGGTCAAAGTTGAGTGGCTACTCAGGGCCATTTCCATGGTTATACCTGAGTACGTGCACTTGTGAACGGCCACCCAGGAACAAAGAGATTTAAGTCACTCTAAGTTTAGATTGCTTCCAGTGCAGCCACTTGGTATTATGGCTCTGCCTTGACTAAGTAAGTTATAGGCCCCGATTCCGGCAGTTCTCAGCGGATGTTATCTTGTATGGGTCTGCCCAGAGGAACCGGGGAACATTTCCCAAAGGTCTCGTCTTCATCTTCACCTTTCCTTTTCACTTCAAGAAGGTCAAGGTCAGAATGGGTTGATGAAGTCTTGTGGTGAAAGTGCACAACCTCTCGAGAGTGTAAAACTATGATCATAGCCGTGTCCCCGGTTACGGACAATTCTGAGCAGCTGGACAAGGATGTCGATGGAAAATCTCCTCATTCCAATTTCATAAATAAAATTTTGATGGGTGAACAAGGGTAGAAGGGACACTGGATATAAGCCAGGAATTGCCTCAATTGTGGCACTGGATACGTACCAGGAATTTCCTCATTGTTGGCACTGGATTATACACCAGGATTTGTCTCATAAGTTTTTGGAAAGAAAGAAATAATTTATGAAAGTATAGGATAAAATTTTCTTTGCGCAAGAGCCTTTCAACTCCACCAGCCAGATATGCATATAGATTTAGACTTGCCATTTTATATTCCACCAAAGTATCACTTGCCGGCCTGTCACAAGGTATTGACCCAAATTCCCTGGGCTGCAACGTTAATGTTGCAGGTTATTACGATGACGCGTGAGGACGTCTACCTTTCGAGCTTGCAACCAACATGTATGCCAGTGGCACATGAAGATGATGAAGCTCTCTGTGCTACTTATGTTTCCGCTGCCAAACTTTGCATTGAAGCTAGCCTTTGGCTATGCAATTTGTAAAGAATATTTTATTTATGGATCTCGCGATGTAACAATTATTTGACATTGATGCATGGTATTACATCTATTTGTGAATTGCTATCCATACTCGATCCAGGGAATAGCATATTTCACAGAATGTCATTGCTTTTCTAAGCAAGGGCACTACATGGTGTTGCGGAGCAGGGTCCATCGCTGGATGTACGACCGGAGCTGGCTTCCATGGTGTTGCGGAGCAGGGTCCATCGCTGGATGTACGACCGGAGCGGCTCGTCTCGTCCTTGCTTGCATGCTTGGAGCTCGACGAAAGTTGTCGGCCTTGAGTACGTCCCTAGGAAGCTCCTAACGAAGGCATCCGCGAACTCGTCCCACGTATTGAAGGCGTCCTTGGGTTGAGTGTTGAGCCACCTGCGTGCAGATCCTGTGAGCATCAGCTGGATGTATTGCATGGCTGTAGTCGAAGTACCGCCCTGGCAACTGCAAGCTATGAGGTAGTCCGCCAGCCAGTCTCTCGGGTCCTGCTTTCCGTCGTACTTGACCGCTTCTGCCGTGAGCTTGAAGCCCTTGGGCATTCTTGTGTCGCGGATGTTGAAGCTGAAGCATGCGGCGCCGCGTGGCTCGAAGTCGCTATCGTCGCGGTCGTCAGCATTGGGTGTGCTGACCGTCCGCTGGGTGCGGCTGCGGTCCACCGTCCTTTGTGTGATGACGTTGCGGAGGTCTTCGCCTGGCTGCGGCTGTCGCAGTTGTCTTGGAGCTGGGCCTGCGAGTGTTGCGGGTTCGCGGTCGCGGCGACCCCGATTTTCTTGCGCCTTTTCTGTTGGCACCTTGTTCACCAGAGCTTCTTCAACTGCCTTGATAGACATGATCTGTTGCTGGTGGAGGAGAGCACGGGCGTCACCCTCAGGCGGCTGCGTCAGTCGCAGGTATGTTTCGACTTCCATGAGGGCAGCTCCGGGTGTTTCGGGGACGGGTATCCCGTCCGCTTCTTCAGTCATGTATGACGATTCGAGGTTGCGGGTGATTCCGGCGCGTTTGGCCTCTGTCATCCGGGGCACGCGGGCCCTGTGGCGTCTTGCTCCTTGCGAGACCTCTGTCGAGGCAGCCGTGAATGAATAAGCGGCCCTCCTGGCACTCGACGCGTCGGCTTCCTCCTTGCGTCAGAGTAGCTCGGCCTTCTCTGCGCGAATTCGTTCGCCTTCCTTCCGTAGCAGGTACTGGACCGCCATAAGGTCCTCTCGGGGTGCGTCTGGTGGGGGATACGTGCCCTCCTCAACGTGCTTCAGGGCTCTGATTGCCATGTCGCGGGTGATGGTGAGTCGCGTCGCCTGGTCCGGCATGACCACCTCCAGTGGATATGCGGGTTCATCGCCGTTGGCTGATGTCTACACACGCTTCTATTCTTGTAGACAGTGTTGGGCCTCCAAGAGCAGAGGTTTGTAGAACAGCAGCAAGTTTCCCTTAAGTGAATCACCCAAGGTTTATCGAACTCAGGGAGGTAGAGGTCAAAGGTATCCCTCTCAAGCAACCCTACAATCACAATACAAAAAGTCTCTTGTGTCCCCAACACACCCAATACACTTGTCAGATGTATAGGTGCACTAGTTCGGCGAAGAGATAGTGAAATACAAGTAATATGGATGATTATAAGTAGTAATTGCAATCTGAAATAAAAATGGCAGCAAGCAAACATGTAGCAGAACTTGTTGTAAACGGTGTTTCAATGCTTAGAAACAAGGCCTAGGGATCATACTTTCACCAGTGGTCACTCTCAACAATGCAATCATAATTGAATATAAATATAAGCACTTCAATATAGTACTCCGAAGTATTCTCCGGCTGGATAATGAACACTAATTCATTGTGTAGGAATGCAAAAGCACGCCTCAAACATATATTCCCAAGTACTAATGAATACCCCACACTGGACCATGAGCATTCATAGGAGGTACTAACACACCACAATTTCATAGAGACATCCAACTCAAATAATAAATCAGTGAACAAGTATCTTGTGAAATATAGCCTAAAGACCCACACGGTGCACACACTGTCACCTTTACACACGTGGGACAAGGAGTCTCCGGAGATCACATAATTAAAGCCCACTTGAGTAACATAACAACATCTAGATTGCAAAGCTCATGATCACATATAGATCACATCATGGGAGAGAGAGATATAGACCACATGGCTACCGGTACGGCCCTCAGCCCCGAGGGAGAACTACTCCCTCCTCATCATGGGAGTCAGCAACGGCGATGAAGATGGTGGTGGAGTCGATGGAGATGGCTCCGGGGGCACTTCCCCGTCCTGGCAGGGTGCCGGAACAGAGATTTCTGTCCCCCGAAACTTGTCGGCGATGGCGGCGGCGCCGCGGATGTTTATGTGGAATATGACGGATTGTTTTAGGGTTTATGCATCAGGGGCAATATATAGGCGAAAGGGCGACGTCGGTGGAGGCTCGTGGGCCCCACACCACATGGCCGCGCGACCAGGGTGTACCCCGCGCGAGGGCATGGTGTGGGAGGCCCACGGCCCTCCTGCACCTCTCCTTCGGGCATCGTGTAGTCCATTGAATTATAAGACTGCTGCTTTTTGTCCCGTCCAATTCCGAGAATATTTCCTTAAGTACTTTTCTGAAACGGGAAAACAGCAGAAAACAGGAACTGGCACTGTGGCATCTTGTTAATAGGTTAGTTCCATAAAATGCATAAAAATGCTATAAGATGTAAACAAAACATGTAGCAAATGGTATGAAAACAAGCATGGATCATAAGAAATTATAGATACGTTGGAGACGTATCAGCATCCCCAAGCTTAGTTCTACTCATCCTAGAGTAGGTAAAACGATAACAAATAATTTCTTAGGAGACATGCTAACTCACAATATAGATCAACATAGCAATGCAAAGCACATGATGTGAATAAGGTGATCCAAAACAATTGTCTATAGTTGACATTAAGCAAACAATGATTAACAAATGCTAGCTACAAGAAGCTAGAACTTTTCATGAATCAGCGTGTTGGAGACAAGGAACCATACATAAGGTTTAGAAAGAAGGATAGTAAATTGTGTCTCCAATGTAAAATGTCAATCAATCTTCAAAGCATCAAATTCAGTTAATAATAGAAATAGCCAAGCTCAAGTCAAGTGTCCTTTATCCATCCACTTAACTTATCAACTGTTATGTAGTCCACTCAACTAATACAAGCAAGAAGAAGGCTTGGCACCATGAGGTTATGGCAAAGAGAATAATAATGGGGGTTTGGAAGGCCAAAAAGAAAGGCTCAAACAGTGGAAGAGGTAACCACAAGACAAGAGGAAGTCCCGTCGTAGACACTGAATGAGGAGTAGTGATTGCCATGCAACGGATGCACATAGAGCTATATGAATGGAAGCTCTCCAATGGAACTAGTGGGGGTGCATCCAACTTGCTTGCTCATGAAGACCTAGAGCTCACTTGAGGAGGCTCGTCGTTGGAATATACAAGCCAAGTTCTATAACGTTTGGTCCCCACATAGTTATACTAATGAAGCATGAAAACTCACTACAATGATGTAGGTGCTACTAGCACAAGTGTGGAATAAAAGGATAGTAGTGTTGCCCCCTCTCTCATTTTATATTCTTTTTTTCTTTTTCTCCTTTTTTGCTTTTTGCTTTTGAGGCCTTTGTGACTCTTTTATATTTTTCTCTCATTGGTCTCTTTTGGACTCTTTTGATTGGCCACTTTGGACTCTTTTCAATATGCTCACAGGTAGAGGCAACACTCTATTTTACAAGATGATCATCACACTTTTTGGTGTACTCAAAACTCAAAGACTAATACATGGTGTATGGTGGATATGCAAGACCGAGCGTAGTGTGGAAAAGATGTAACACATGTGGAAAACCACGCATCACACTAACTCAAATGGTCAAGCAATACTATATGGTAATAAAGTAAAAATGACATAAAGTCATGTAATGTAAATGATGGATGTTGCATGGTAATGTATCTCGGAACAGCTATGGAAATGCTGTGATAGGTAGATATGGTGGCTGTTTTGAGGAAGATAGTTGGCTTATGTGTAGGAGAACAAGATGAAGATCTCCCACGGGGTTGGATGTACTTGCGAAGTATGCACCAATCTCAATGTGAAAAAGGGCAATGCAAAGTACCGAAGAGGCTAGCAAAATATGGAGGTGGAAGTGCCAAAAACCAAAAACTCACATAGCATGTCGTATATTGTAAACAACTAACAGTATCAAAGTCTCACAAATGGTTAGAGACACCCTGAGAGGGATCGTGGCGGCGACACAAGTGCCCCGTTGGCTTCCCCGACCGTTGCAGTAACTATATCATTAGAAACTTCTTTTCAACTAAGAGGAAATCACGACACTAAAGCACTATTGACTTAAGTTGTTTTTAGTTCAGAAAAGTACGGCTCCACGCTCTACTAACACATCTTCACTAATCAGCTCTTAACAACATTAACCAACATATTTTAACCATTTAGTTATTTTAATACCTCAAAACAATTGAAGAGGAGCAAGTTATCTACACAATGGTCTACAAGACTATGCAGCTTTTCTCTATTTCATACCACTATCACAAGCATAGCATTTTCCAATCTAACACATCAACCAAGCAACTAAAACAACTCTATAACAAATAAGAGTGAAACACAAGAGAGCTTAACACAAAGAACTAGCAGCTCTAAACAAGATAACATGCTAAAAGCGAGAGCTTACTAGAAAACAAACAGTAGCTAAGAATACTCAACAAATATAAGCGAAGCACAAGAGTATTCATATGAAAAAGCGGAGCGTGTCTCTCTCCCACACAAGAATGCTAGGATCCAACTTATTAAGCAAACTAAAACACACACTCAAAATAAAAACAGACGCTCCAAGCAAAATACATAAGATGTAGTGGAATAAAAATATAGTATCACTAGAGATGACCTGATAGTTTTGTCGATGAAGAAGGGGATGCCTTGGGCATCCCCAAGCTTAGATGCTTGAGTCTTCTTGAATTTGCTGGGGATGACCCACCGGGGCATCCCCAAGCTTAGGCTTTTCACTCTTCTTGATCTCATCATATCGTCCCTTTTGCTTACTTGAAAACTTACACCACATCAAACTCAAAGTAATTCTCATTAGAGGGTTAGTGCATAAACCAAAAATTCACAAGTTCTACTGTGACACAAGCACACCTTAATGCATTATAACATTAGCTACAGCCACTGATGCTCAAAGAATCAAAAAGATCCAAATAAACATCGCAAAGGAAGCAATGCACAATAAAAGGCAGAATCTGTCAAAATCTGAACAGTCTGTAAAGACGAATTTTTTCGAGGCATAGAGTTGCTCAAATCGAAAATCACTGAACTAGAAAAAGTTTCATACATATATGAAGATTCAGCACACAAAATCTCAAAGCATTTCGTCGCTTCTGAAATAAATGACGAATTTAACGGTGACAGACAGAAATCTGTTTCCTGTGCAGAAATCCAAATATAGCAAAAACTTTCTACTAGAGGAGGAGGGCGTTTTGGTGCCCGGGCTCATCTGCTCCCGGTTACTGTTCGATTTTTTTTAAATATGAAAATGCTTCGAAAAATATTGAAAAAAATTAGACATGAACATATTCAAGTATTCAACACTCGTGTAAATTTTTGACGGAAAATATCAATTTTTGCGCCCTGTGCAAAAAAGACAAATCTGTCTTTTGAATAGTGGACTGTTCACCCATTTGTCTGTCAGATATTTGTCTTTTTTGCACAGGGAGCAAAAATTGATATTTTCTGTCGAAAATTTACACGAGTATTGAATACAGGAATATGTTTCCGCACAAATTTTTTCAGATTTTTTTTAAGCGTTTTCAAAATTCAAAAAAATCGGAACAGTAACCGGGAGCATATGAGCCCGGGCACCGTTTTGCATTTCCGCTACTAGAGACCTTACTTGGCACAACATTGCAAGAAAATAAAGATACAAAGAAGTTGCTACAGAAGTAAACAAACTTCTTGACTCAAATAAAAGAAAAGATACTGAAAATAAAATGATGGGTTGTCTCCCATAAGCGCTTTTCTTTAAAGCCTTTTAGCTAGGCATGGTAATTTTGATGATGCTCACATAAAAATGAGAGTTGGAGCACAATAAGGGAGCATCAAGAAGCAACTATAAAACTCATTTAAGTCTAACCCACTTCCTATGCATTGGAATCTTGTAAGTAAATAAATTCATGAAGCATAAATTGACTAGCATAGGAAGACAAAATAGGTGCAACTTCAAAAATTTCAACAAAAGGAGAGGAGATTCAATGTTATTGTGATATATGAAGCCATGTCTCCCTTTTTCATAAAAACTTTCAGTAGCATCATTGATAAAATCCACAATATAACCATCACATGTAAAATTCTTATCATGATCCATATGCATAAAAGTGTCATCATTTTCCACATAAACAAAATTCTTCTCATGAATAACAACTGGAGCAGGATCATCATAAAGAACTTGAACATGATAAACAGGTTGTATATTAGAGGGATGGTTTTGGGTGATCCCTCCATAATTATGACAAGTTTCATGAGGATGATTGTAATTATAACCCATGTCATAATATTCTTTATAATAATTATCAAAAACTGGGGGCATAGTATCATCATAAGGAATAGAATATTTATCTTCCAAAGTGTGTTCATCTGTAAACATATCATCATTTTTACTAGAAGGAGATGTATCAAACATGTAATCATCAGTAGCAAAAGGATTTTCAAACACCTCATCCCCTGCATAACATTCATCCATAACCTTTTCAACAATTTTCATAGGTATTTTAAAAGGAATACTTTCAGTAGGTGGATTTAGAATATCACAAGCATGATTCGAATTATCACATATGGGAGACAAAGTATTATCAGAGCAAATTTTCTCCTCTAAAGCTGGGGAACTAAAAAGATCATTTTCATAAAAACTAGCTTCCCCAAGCTTAGACTTTTCCATAGCATTAGCAAAAATGATTTCCAAAGAACTAATACTAATTTTTGTTGTTGTTTTCCATTAAGCCTAACTAGTGAAATTAAAAACAAGAAACAAAAAGATATAATTGCAGAATCTAAAGGAAATAACTTCGAGCACTCACACAACAGCAACAGTACTAGAAAATAGCTTAGTAGCCAGATGATGTGAGTACCTTTTACCTTACCTCCCCGGCAACGGCGCCAGAAAATAGCTTCGTTGCCGGATAGCTTTGTTGTTGGAGTGTGAGTGCCGCTTACCTTACCTCCCCGGCAACGGCGCCAGAAAATAGCTTCGTTGCCGGATAGCTTTGTTGTTGGAGTGTGAGTGCCGCTTACCTTACCTCCCCGGCAACGGCGCCAAAAAATAGCTTGATGTCTACACACACTTCTATTCTTGTAGACAGTGTTGGGCCTCCAAGAGCAGAGGTTTGTAGAACAGCAGCAAGTTTCCCTTAAGTGAATCACCCAAGGTTTATCGAACTCAGGGAGGTAGAGGTCAAAGGTATCCCTCTCAAGCAACCCTGCAATCACAATACAAAAAGTCTCTTGTGTCCCCAACACACCCAATACACTTGTCAGATGTATAGGTGCACTAGTTCGGCGAAGAGATAGTGAAATACAAGTAATATGGATGATTATAAGTAGTAATTGCAATCTGAAATAAAAATGGCAGCAAGCAAACATGTAGCAGAACTTGTTGTAAACGGTGTTTCAATGCTTAGAAACAAGGCCTAGGGATCATACTTTCACCAGTGGTCACTCTCAACAATGCAATCATAATTGAATATAAATATAAGCACTTCAATATACTACTCCGAAGTATTCTCCGGCTGGATAACGAACACTAATTCATTGTGTAGGAATGCAAAAGCACGCCTCAAACATATATTCCCAAGTACTAATGAATACCCCACACTGGACCATGAGCATTCATATGAGGTACTAACACACCACAATTTCATAGAGACATCCAACTCAAATAATAAATCAGTGAACAAGTATCTTGTGAAATATAGCCTAAAGACCCACACGGTGCACACACTGTCACCTTTACACACGTGGGACAAGGAGTCTCCGGAGATCACATAAATAAAGCCCACTTGAGTAACATAACAACATCTAGATTGCAAAGCTCATGATCACATATAGATCACATCATGGGAGAGAGAGATATAGACCACATGGCTACCGGTACGGCCCTCAGCCCCGAGGGAGAACTACTCCCTCCTCATCATGGGAGTCAGCAACGGCGATGAATATGGTGGTGGAGTCGATGGAGATGGCTCCGGGGGCACTTCCCCGTCCCGGCAGGGTGCCGGAACAGAGACTTCTATCCCCCGAAACTTGTCGGCGATGGCGGCGGCGCTGCGGATGTTTCTGTGGAATATGACAGATTGTTTTAGGGTTTATGCATCGGGGGCAATATATAGGCGAAAGGGCGACGTCGGTGGAGGCTCGTGGGCCCCACACCACATGGCCGCGCGGCCAGGGTGTACCCTGCGCGAGGGCATGGTGTGGGAGGCCCACGGCCCTCCTGCACCTCTCCTTCGGGCATCGTGTAGTCCATTGAATTATAAGACTGCTGCTTTTTGTCCCGTCCAATTCCGAGAATATTTCCTTAAGTACTTTTCTGAAACGGGAAAACAACAGAAAACAGGAACTGGCACTGTGGCATCTTGTTAATAGGTTAGTTCCAGAAAATGCATAAAAATGCTATAAGATGTAAACAAAACATGTAGCAAATGGTATGAAAACAAGCATGGATCATAAGAAATTATAGATACGTGGGCGTCTGTGGGGTAAATCTGGTAAGTGGGGCTGATGCTTCCACTGCTGCTTCCTTCGTCTGAGCCGTGCTCGGAGTCAAAAATGGCTGCAACGTGGTGGGTACCACAGTCGCCATTGAGGCTCTTTCCATAGAGTTTCGCGACCTTCACCGCGGACGCGAGAAATGGAGTCGCTATCGTCGACGCGGGTGCGATTGGCTTGCGGACGATCTCGCGGCGCGAAGGCGTGGCTGACGTAGTCGGAGTCAATGTAGATCTTGGCCTTGCCCGCGATGCGATCAAGGTAGTCGAAGTAGACTTGATCCGCGCAGGGGTCGCAGCCGATGCGATCTCCTTGGCAGCCGGAGATGCGGGTGTCGTGGTCGCGTTGGGCGCGATCTCTGCCATGGAGGCAGTTGGTGTAGTCGAGGCGAGCGCGATCTTCGCGGCAGTCGAAGATGCGATCGCCGCAGTCGCGATAGATGCGATCACGGCAGGTGATGACGTGGTCGTTGTAGTCGGGGTAGATGCGATCTTCACGGCAGTCGAAGATGCGATCGCTGCATCCGCAGCAGATGCGATCTCCACGGCGGGTGAAGGCGTGGTTGACGTAGTCGAGGCAGATGCGGGTGTCACCACCGCGCGTAGCGCGGCCGCCGTAGATCGGAGTGTTCCGTGGCTGTTTATGAGGTAGTGCATGGTACCAAAGGTGATCCACATACCTTCACGCAGTTCAGCATACACCGAGCGATGGGCTGGCGGGTGGCTGGCGTACTCGAAGGAGCCGAAGCAGATTGGCTCCCTGGTGCAGGCGTCGATCTTCAAGGTTGACGGGGCCGGTGCAACCATGGTTCCAGCGCTCGTTCTTTCCCACAGACGGCGCCAATTGACGAGGCTGGGACTCGGCAAATCCCTGGGTCGAGTACCCCGGGTTGATTGAGGGGGAGAGAGATAAGCGCTGGTGATCACGACGGCTAACAGGCGAGGCGTTTACCCAGGTTCAGGCTCCCGGAGGATAAAACCCTACTTCCTGCTTGTCTGGTATTGATGTTGAGTGTGGCTACAATGGCGAGATGGCAATCTCGCTAGGGTTTGAGATGGCGGCTATGAGCGTGCGCGTATGCGTTACCCTAGACGAGGGACCCTCCTAGCCTTTATATGGTAGGCTAGGTCTCGGGTGAACGGTGCCGATGGCACTCACAAGACGATCGAGGCTGATGACCTAACGTCGACTATCTTGGGCCGCACGTCGTCCTCCTTGGGCCTTCCTTGGGCCCTCGTCATAAGGCAGATGTTCTTGGCGTGACCCAGGTATCACCACCGTGGGGTAGTCGAAGAGTGACCCCACGAGAGCGCCCTCCGCGTTTGTGGCGGCGCGGCGAGCCGGCGCATAGAACGAAGAGGACGCCACCGCCACGTGCTGGAGGCCCCCGCAACGCTGCATTTTTTTTATTTTAAAATACTACTAGTGGCGCACACGTTTCGTTCGCCAGTGGTAACACCACTAATTTGGTTTGCCAGCGGTAAGCTACCTTACTGCTGGCGAACACCTGTTCGACAGTGGTAACCTATTACCACTGGCGTAGCAGCGCTGGCGCAGCCCCTGTTCGCCAGTGATAAGCAAATTCGGTTCGCCAGCAGTAAGATTTTTCCTACTAGTGACTCATGTACCTCGCGAGCGCGACGAGACCTGATATCTCATATGATGTAAGCAAGTTGAGTAGGTTCATGTCAAATCCGGGCACATGCACTTGAAAGGGTCATGCGCTATCTGAACGGTACGATGAGTTCACTACAAGAGAAATGACTTTTAGTGACAAAACGCCTGATGACAAAGTTTCAAACCGTCATTAATCTGGCTTGATCGGTGACAAATTAGTTTTTTTGTCATGGATGTACAATAATTAATGACAATTGCATATTTTGTCATGGCAAACTGTCATGGATTAACCGACGGAGATGGTCATCATAATAGGTGACAAAATTTAGAGCGTGGTGGTTAGAAACTGTCACTGAATATCATGCGAGACCCACTAGTCAGTTTTAATAGGAAGAATTTGTTCTATTTTAAATATTATTCTACATTCTGGGACCCAATAGTCAGAATGATAAATGATGGGCGGTATATTTGTACATTTTGGACCCCACTTGTCAGGTATAGAATTAGTGGTAAAAATTTGGGTCATCCGCATCTCGAACCCGCGACGTAGGTATAGCGCGAGCTGGTACCGCTGGGTTGGTGGTGTCTTTTTGATTCAGGAACCATCTTAGTTCTTTTTGTAGTTGTATTTTAACGCACACAAATTTGTAATCGTGTCCGGTTAGGACTCTTATGACTATCTATATATATTGATCTTAATGACTTTTTTCGATCAGTTCGCGTGCTACGGGACAGGTCGGGGCGAGAAGTTCAAGGTCATCGTCGAGGCGATCTGGTGATCATCGTAGACGATCGTCGTCACCGACGAGGCAACAATCTTGGCTGATCACGTCTAGGCGCAGTAACGGTGAGTTGGGTGTGATTTGGTTAGGACTAGATCTATCTGAAATTTAAATTATTTTCGTTCTTAAGATCTATTGTGGTGGACATTGCGATGAACTGTAGGTGATCGATCGAAGTTGGATAACTCAAGGGAAAAAGATGACACCTCGATACATGAAAGGTGTTAGGGAGTTTATGGAGTTTGTGCAAGAAAAAGGGGGGCATAATGGAGAAAGTTTGGGCCCTGATGAACCAATATTATGCCCATGCATTGACTGCCATAATATGATACAGCAGGATCAAGTGGAGGTTGAGCGTCATGTAAATTGTAGAGGTATGTCCATTACCTATACTAGGTGGATTTTTCATGGGGAAAATTTTAGTGATCAGCAAAGCCATAGTACCCATGATGATGCGTATCAAAGCGACGACAATGCTGATTTTGAGGAAGAAACTGAAGATAATTATGTTGAAAATAATTACGTTGACGACGCATCTGATCTGGTACATGATATGCACAAGTCTGGAGATCAAGGTCCTAGCAAGGGAAATTTATATGCAAAATTAGTAGAAGAAGCAAAGAAGGAGCTTCATGAGGGATGCGACATTTTCACTAGGTTGGCCTTCATTATAAGGCTACTTCATGTGAAATCATACAACCGGATCACAAATAGAGGATTTGATCTACTACTTGAGACTTTATGTACAACTTTGCCAAAGGTGAACTTTCCAAAATCTTGTGCTGATGCAAAAAGTGTACTTTCAGATGTTGGGCTTGGTTATGAGACAATTCATGTTTTTGATTGTGCTCTTTTCTGGGGAGAGCACAAGGACAATACACATTGTCCTGTGTGTGGAATATCAAGATGGAAAGATTTAAGTGGAAATAAGAAGGTTCCTCATAAGGTGCTTCGGTATTTTCCGATAATTCCGCGTTTACAGAGATTTTTTGTTAAAGAGGAAATATCAACGCACACAAGGTGGCACAAAGAGAAGAGGGTTGCTGAGAAAAATGTTCTGAGGCACCCAGCAGACGGTGAGGCTTGGAAGCATTTTGACGAAAAGTTTGATTGGTGTGCTAAAGATCCTCGTAACATAAAGCTAGGATTTGCCACAGATGGATTCAATCCCTTTGGGAGTATGTCAAATGCATATAGTATGTGGCCTGTTTTTGTCATACCGTACAACTTCCCACCATGGATGTGCATGCATCAATCCAACTTCATGATGTCGTTGCTAATCCCGGGAAAGTATTCACCCGGGAAGGATTTTCATGTATTTATGCAGCCACTTATAAAAGATATGATGCTGCTATGGAAAGGTGTGGACACGTATGATGCATACACAAATAGAGAATTTGAATTGCATGTTGCGTTCCTTTGGTCGATTCATAATTATCCTGGATATGCCACCATGCCTGGGCATAGTACTAGAGGATTTTTCGCATGTGTGCATTGCGACGAAGATCCTTGCTATGAGTCTTTAAAACAAAAGATTGGATATATTGGCCATCGTCGATTCCTTCGGATGGATCACCCTTATAGGAGAAGCAAACTTTTTAATGGAAAAGTTGAGGAGAGAGGACCACCAAGGAAGTTCACAGTGGAAGAAATAAAGAAGAAGGTAGAAAGGGTTAAGGATTTTAAACCAGGCAAAAATCCAAATTTGAGAAAGCGAAAGCGTATTCCACAAGATGAACCAACTTGGCATCTCAAGGTCAGCTTACATTATTTACCATATTGGTCAGAACTGAAATTGGCCCACAACCTCGATGTGATGCACATTGAGAAGAACATATGCGACAATACCCTTGGTACCCTTGTTGAAATTGAGGGAAAGAATAAGGACACTATTAATTCTAGACTTGATTTAAAGAAATTCAACATTAGGAATAATTATTGGATGGATGATCAGGGAGAAAAATATGTGAAGCCCCCAGCACCGTGGACTCTTGTGAAGGACAAAAAGAAACATGTGTCAACACCAAAATTAGATTCCCAGATGGTTATTGTGCAAACTGGGAAAGATGTGTTGATATCGATGGTGGTAAAGTGACTGGTATGAAGACACATGATTGCCACATACTTCTGCAGCGCGTTTTGCCAGCTGGCCTTAGAGGAATTGCAGGAAAGGATATGTATGAGGCCATTGCAGAATTGGGGAGATTTTTCAGGGAGTTGTGTGCCAAAACCCTAAGAGTTGATGTGCTTGAAAGATTGAAGGTTGACATTGTTATAATTCTTTGCAAACTCGAGAAGATCTTCCCCCTGCTTTTTTTATGTAATGGTGCACTTAGCTATCCATCTTCCTGATGAGGCTATTCTAAGGGGTCC
Source organism: Puccinellia tenuiflora (assembly GCA_012064385.1). Taxonomy (NCBI): domain Eukaryota; kingdom Viridiplantae; phylum Streptophyta; class Magnoliopsida; order Poales; family Poaceae; genus Puccinellia; species Puccinellia tenuiflora. Next base: position 2,757,974 of record QRDG01000151.1, on the reverse strand, counting down.
TGTTCAGTACGGTTGGATGTATCCAATTGAGAGAAGACTAGGTTACCTTAAGTCTATTGTTCGTAACAAAGCTAGGCCAGAAGGTTCAATTGTCGAGGGCTACATCGTTGATGAGTGCTTGACCTTTTGCTCCAGATTTTTCAAAGATGACACAGAAACGAGATTTCATAAAAAAGATAGGAACCAAGATAACCATCGAAAAGCTGGTCCAGATGAGTTGGACATTTTTTCAGACGGAGCGAAAGGGTTTGGGAAGTCCATTTTGAAGCTTTTTGAAAAGGAATTTGATAAAATGGTTTGGTATGTGCTGAACAATTGTGAAAAGGCACACTGTTATATGAAGTAAGTTTGCTTCACCTTATGAGTCATAATTTAATGTTGTCATGCGAAATTTGATTGGTAATTTTTTTTAGTGTTTGCCGGGAAGAATTGATAGACAGAGGTGTGAATAACATCGACGAGGCGCTGCAGAAAGAGTTCCCAGCATGGTTTAAAAAACATGTGAGACAGTTGAATAATGTATCTGAAGATTTGAAGTTGCTTACTGATGGGCCAGACAGACGTGTAGTGGTACACTCTGGCTACAATGTAAAGGGTGCTAGGTTTCGAACGGTGACTCGTGAGAAGAACCTAAGGACTCAAAATTCTGGCGTAATGACAAAGGCATCTTTTGGTGATGAAGAAGAAAGTGAGTTCTATGGTGTTCTGCAGGAAGTTCTGGAGTTGCAGTATGGGAGTAAAAAGCACGTCAATAGATCTGTCTACATGTTTCGCTGTGATTGGTTTGACCTTGCAAGCTGAAATTCTAAAATGAAAGATGATGGATACTTTAAAAGCGTTAATACTTCCACACTTTGGTACAAGGATTCCCCCTTCATATTGGCAAGCCAAGCGAAAACATGCTTCTACTTGGACGACATAAAGTTTGAGAACCCTTGGAAAGTTGTCCAGACTTTCAGTCACAGACATGTATATGATGTTCCAGAAAAAGAAAGCGGCGATGACGATGCATATTTAGGTAATGAAGATGCGTACCAGGATGAGATGGGTTCATCTGATCATATATTTATCAATCTTGATGGTGAAGACCAGGATGTAGAGTTGGAAGATGAGGATGCTGACCGATCTGATGATGCGGAACATGTTGATGCTCGCATTATGCGTCGACTAGAAGAGGAAGATGACACAAACTATGTTTACCAGGAGACGAGCGAAGATGAAGAACAAGACACTTTGGCAGACAATAGTAGGGATGATGGGGACATAAATTCAGACAATGATAGTGATGTTTGAATCTTTAGATTGTGTAATGCAAACATTTATATATTTGGAAACATTATGAGTACTTGATATAATTCATGATTTATGCAATGAAATGTGACAAGCGTACGTGACACCATAATGGACCATGCAAATAGAAATATGAACTGATAATCAAACATAATTTAGTTCAGAAGATAACACATCTATTTCATAACACATCGTAATGCATGTATCCATTAGTTCACCATGCATATAGAGTCTTGACACTAGATCCGTGGATAAAACGACTAAAATGAGTGCATTCTAAGACATATGAGCATCACCACTAGTTAACTACTCAATAGCAACTTCAGGAATGTAGGAAACAAACAGGAAAGCCCTTGCATTTGCTACGAAGAGCAAGAACAACATCTTGTCACCCATTTGCAGAAAATGTTCTTCCTCCATGAATTTCTTCCATCCAGTGACGCAGAGACGTCCATCATCAGGAGAAATGGTGTATGACCCAGTCACCTTAGTGTAGGGATGACACACAATGGTGATGTCACCATATTCATGCATTCCTTCGGGGACAAGACGGCGTGGGAATTTCTGTTGAAGCAACAAATCTTCGAGTCAACTATACGAACAATATTTCACATCTACATTGTAATGACAAGAGCTAACAATATATGATGACAACAAACTATAGGTTGTAGAAAAGTGGATATTAAGTATTACCAGGTGCTTGTTCTCATTGATACTGTTTGTCCAGTTGAGGGTATGCATCATTGCAACAACTGTTCCTTCTCCATATATCCCAGCTTCATGACGTGCCACAAGGAAGTCAAGATTGTCCACATGTTGTATGACTCTCTCCATCATCCTCCAATTTATCTCAGTTCCATCAATGGCAGTGATGGAGTCAACGATGTCCCGTTTGTCACGGGACAAATGGTAATAAACTGTAAAATCGTAGTAGAAAATATATAATTAATATGACCTCTTAGCACATATAAATTGTAGTTAGCATGTGGGTACTAATTTAGGTTTTTACACAATGAACTTAACTTGTGCACATGATTGTAATTACCAGGGGATTTAAACATGTTGGAGGAGATTGCATGTAACAAATTATATTACACAAGTATCAACTAGCAAGCAAAGTAAGAAAGAAATATGTAGTACAAATCTTACTTGGATGGAATTTTGGGTAATTTCCAGTGGTGACACGAGTATCAGGACCATAGTCGCCAATAGTGAAATATATCTCTTGTCCAACTTCTAGCCCGTAGACTCTAATAAATTCATTCCAAACTCGTCCACTCAAATAAGTTGCATCAGTATTGTTGGTAACTTTAACAGAGAATGAAAATCCTTCATTGGTTGTCAGATTTGCGTAGAACATTGTATTGTCAATCTTTGATACGGTGTATTTCATAAGGAAATAAGCCCTGCTGTAGCATGGGATGAACTGAAACAAAGTAATATTCATCAGTGCCATATCTAGTTGTCATGTACATCACTACATTATTAGCCATATTAATAATACCTAATTAATGCATTCATTTATTAAGTATTATCTAATTCACTGGATATTCATAAACATTAGTATGCACAAACCTAACTATAAGTAGTAAAATAAATCAGGTGTCCCACAAAACTAGAAGAGCGTGTACTAATTTCTATAAATAGATGAGACAACATTATTGCACACTGCAGCCACCAAACAAAGGCATGTGTTGTAAAATCACACATACCCACCTACAGACTTTAAGAATTACATGTAAGTATATATCATTTGAACATAGCAAACAAACTCCTCGTTTATCAAGTGAACAACACTGCTATTTTTAATTTGTAGTCCACAATAGCAACAAATCGACTTCTCACTACTAAATGACAGTGAGTACTACAACTGGGGAATACAACACAGTGAAACTGTAAATACAACAAGATCTACATGTCAGCAGCATGATTGGTGAGTGGAATCATCTTCAGATCTTATGTTGCAAACATGATCAGGATTTTAAAAAATCAAGTAATTGGAAAACTGTATTACGGTCGTCTCCTGAAAACCCTCTTGCAGGGTTAGCACAAAGAAATTCTTCATCCGATTCCCACGAGGGCACAACCCCTTCTGGTCGAAACAAGTAGGACACTACAAATCGAAATGAGGAGATCATTTATCAAATCGAAAACAAGTAGTACTCCATGGATTGAGAGAATATTTCTTACCGGCGGAGCCATCCTAGCAACACAGATGAAAATGCCTCCTCAATGAGATTGCAAAAGGCAAGGAGGATCTAGGGTCAGCGACGAGGACGATTAGAGGGGGACGAGGACGGCGAGAGATGGGTAGGGTCACCGATGGACGGCGTCGGCGCTAGCCGCCCTTCGGCCTGGAGCTGAAGATGGATAGTGGAGTTAATTGCGGTTGGTATTCTGGAGAAGCACCGCGTAGGGGATTAATAAGTGCCGTGTAAAGTTGAGGTGACAGGGTAAAAAACCCTCTTGCGAATCTCACGTATTAGGTCCACCGTCAGTGATCTGCAAGTTTACCGGGGTACACGTAACGGTTGCCAAGTTATGCCCTGCCGCCCCAACTTCCACCGAAATCTAGTCCCCTTGTTTCTCTACGCTGTTGTTTCTCCCCTGCCCCTGTTTCTCTCCGCTCTGTTTATCCCCTTCCACCTCCAACGCCGCCATGGAAGACGTCGAGATCTTCACGAAAAAGCTGACCCAAGTCACCCATGGGACGACCGAAATCGAGATCACGTACACCAACAATGTCGAAGTGGTGGAGGAAAATACCACGATGTTCCGTCGTATGCTTGAAAAGAGGCGGACAAGTTTCTCGGCCTCGACTTCGAGTACATCGCCGATTACGCCGACTACGAGGAAGAGGTGGCTGTGATTCAACTTGCACTGTGCCGCCACGTATTGGTCTTCCAACTGCCTAGGTATGGACATATATAGGATCTAGTACAGATTTAGGATTGGGGGTTTTGTTTCATAGTTCATACTTAGGTTTAGTTCTTCTGATCCAGTACGTACAGTAGTATAGGATCTACTACATAGTTTTTCCTTGGGGTATTTAGATTGCATTTAAATACTACTTTCATTTATTTCTGATTCGGTATCATAACATGTGAAGTACTACTTCATTTATTTATGAAATATATTAACCGTATTGTTCATCGGATAACTAGTACTATGGGTATTAAACCTTTCAAATATTTCTTCTTATAGTCTTGTTATCATAATTGATGGTACTAGTTTTTGATTAAATGTCTTTTGCATGTATTTTTCAAAAAATGTTTATAAGTACTACCTTACTAAGCTTCATATGACAAGTACATTATGTATTTCCTTGAAATATTTTTTCATTGTTGTACATATTGATTCGAGAACAACTAGTTATTACAATTTGATTGTTAATTACATTTACATTCTGCAAATTTACCATTACTAATATCTTCCAACCGCAGGCGTGGCACGGTGTGTCCGGTGCTATTCGAGTTCCTGTGTTCATCAAATATCAAATTTGCTAGCGTCGACAAAAGGGGTGACAAGAGAGCGATGATGAGATCCTGGTCCATTAAAATTCCAGATGAGTTCCATATTGATTTGCAAGATTTGTTCCAGTATGAAGGCCGTTACAGGACTGGAATGAGTGTGATGGCATCCATTCTCATCGACGACTCCTACCAGGACATGAAGAACAACTTCCCAAAGGAGCAGCATGACTTTTGGGAGAAGCAGCCACTTGATGACATTAACATCCACTATGCTGCTGTTGATGGCTTTGTTTCCTATGAGTTGTACCGTAAGATCACCGATTTCATGAAGGGGCAACGACACCTGATGCCAAAAGAACCAAAGCCTCCTCAACCAAAAGCAGAGTATTGTCCTAGTTGTGTGCATGCCATAGCAGAAGCACAGCGCAACAGAAAGCGTTCAGCCTGGGCAGATCCTGATGCAGCATGGAGAGGTGGCAGCACTTCGATAGAGGGGCAGTCCAACGACTGGGGGTGGAATGAGGCAGACGGGTGGAAGCCTGACGTGTCGTCCGATACACAGTTTGCGATCGGCACGAAGTGATGAGCCGCATCAAGCGGTCCATGTTAATATGTAGTTGCCTGAACATAACTAGTATGTGTGGATGCTTTTGTGTAAATAGTTTAGTACTAAGACTCATAGCAAGTGGTGAGCGGCAGCAAGCGCTCCCTGTTTATGTACCGGTAGCTCTGATACTTTTGTTAGCAGTTTCAGTACAATGTAAGCAGTTCAGTTTCCTTGGACCCTTTTCCAATGTAAAAATTATTGTAAATGACCATGGGAAGTTATTAAGGCTATGTAAGCACACACAAAAAGTTTGACCTCTAGATTCAACTTCCTTGGACCCTTTTCCAATTGTGCTTCATTCAAATGATTTTCTTGGTTTTTCTTTCAAAATTAATGGTAGGCACACCAAAAGTTGCAAAAAATTATTGTAAATGACCATGGGAAGTTATTAAGGCTATGTAAGCACACACAAAAAGATTGACCTCTAGATTCAACTTCCTTGGACCCTTTTCCAATTGTGCTTCATTCAAATGATTTTCTTGGTTTTTCTTTCAAAATTAATGGTAGGCACACCTAAAGTTGCAAAAAATTATTGTAAATGACCATGGGAAGTTATTAGGCTATGTAAGCACACACAAAAAAGTTTGACCTCTAGATTCAACTTCCTTGTACCCTTTTCCAATTGTGCTTCATTCAAATGAGATTTTCTAGCCTTTTTCATTCAAAATTAATGGTAGGCACACCTAAAGTTGCTAAAAAATATTTTAAATGACCATGGGAAGTTATGTAAGCACACACAAAAAAGGTTGACCTCTAGATTCAACTTCCTTGGACCCTTTTCCAATTGTGCTTCATTCAAATGATTTTCTTGGTTTTTCTTTCAAAATTAATGGTAGGCACACCAAAAGTTGCAAAAAATTATTGTAAATGACCATGGGAAGTTATTAAGGCTATGTAAGCACACACAAAAAGATTGACCTCTAGATTCAACTTCCTTGGACCCTTTTCCAATTGTGCTTCATTCAAATGATTTTCTTGGTTTTTCTTTCAAAATTAATGGTAGGCACACCTAAAGTTGCAAAAATTATTGTAAATGACCATGGGAAGTTATTAAGGCTATGTAAGCACACACAAAAAGTTTGACCTCTAGATTCAACTTCCTTGTACCCTTTTCCAATTGTGCTTCATTCAAATGAGATTTTCTAGCCTTTTTCATTCAAAATTAATGGTAGGCACACCTAAAGTTGCTAAAAATTATTGTAAATGACCATGGGAAGTTAGTATGTAAGCACACACAAAAAGGTTGACCTCTAGATTCAACTTCCTTGGACCCTTTTCCAATTGTGCTTCATTCAAATGATTTTCTTGGTTTTTCTTTCAAAATTAATGGTAGGCACACCAAAAGTTGCAAAAAATTATTGTAAATGACCATGGGAAGTTATTAAGGCTATGTAAGCACACACAAAAAGATTGACCTCTAGATTCAACTTCCTTGGACCCTTTTCCAATTGTGCTTCATTCAAATGATTTTCTTGGTTTTTCTTTCAAAATTAATGGTAGGCACACCTAAAGTTGCAAAAAATTATTGTAAATGACCATGGGAAGTTATTAAGGCTATGTAAGCACACACAAAAAGTTTGACCTCTAGATTCAACTTCCTTGTACCCTTTTCCAATTGTGCTTCATTCAAATGAGATTTTCTAGCCTTTTTTCATTCAAAATTAATGGTAGGCACACCTAAAGTTGCTAAAAAATATTTTAAATGACCATGGGAAGTTATGTAAGCACACACAAAAAAGGTTGACCTCTAGATTCAACTTCCTTGGACCCTTTTCCAATTGTGCTTCATTCAAATGATTTTCTTAGTTTTTTTGTCAAAATTATTGGTAGGTACACCAAAAGTTGCAAAAAACTATTGTAAATGACCATGGGAAGTTATTAAGGCTATGTAAGCACACACAAAAAGATTGACCTCTAGATTCAACTTCCTTGGACCCTTTTCCAATTGTGCTTCATTCAAATGATTTTCTTGGTTTTTCTTTCAAAATTAATGGTAGGCACACCTAAAGTTGCAAAAAATTATGGTAAATGACCATGGGAAGTTATTAAGGCTATGTAAGCACACACAAAAAGTTTGACCTCTAGATTCAACTTCCTTGTACCCTTTTCCAATTGTGCTTCATTCAAATGATTTTCTAGCTTTTTCATTCAAAATTAATGGTAGGCACACCTAAAGTTGCTAAAAAATATTTTAAATGACCATGGGAAGTTATGTAAGCACACACAAAAAAGTTTGACCTCTAGATTCAACTTCCTTGGACCCTTTTCCAATTGTGCTTCATTCAAATGATTTTCTTGGTTTTTTTTCAAAAATAATGGTAGGCACACCTAAAGTTGCAAAAAATTATTGTAAATGACCATGGGAAGTTATTAAGGCTATGTAAGCACACACAAAAAGTTTGACCTCTAGATTCAACTTCCTTGTACCCTTTTCCATATGTGCTTCATTCAAATGAGATTTTCTAGCCTTTTTTCATTCAAAATTAATGGTAGGCACACCTAAAGTTGCTAAACAATATTTAAATGACCATGGGAAGTCATGTAAGCACACACAAAAAAGGTTGACCTCTAGATTGAACTTCGTTGGACCCTTTTCCAATTGTGCTTCATTCAAATGATTTTCTAGCCTTTATCATTCAAAATTAACCCTTTTCCATTTGTGGTCCCGTAATTTTTAATACGTTTAAAAAAACCAACCAAAGAACCAATGTGTTTTACATTTCCACCAATTGAATGTTGAATCACAAGCCACACATTTACTTGCAAGTTTGGTGTTCATTCATGTCATAACACAAGGTTTCACCATTTTTAACAATATGAACTCATAAATGAAACTTTGACACATAAATTTGAACAAAACCTGTGCAATTTGGTTGTCCCCTATTATTAACATGATTTTCGAAACAGTGCATATATAGTTTTTAACTTTTAATGACTCAAATAATCTTTTGGTATTATATACGACAAAAAATAATTTAAAAATGTACATTTTTTTTCAAATTTTCCTTCTTCCCTCCACCTCTTACCCGGCAATTCAACTTCCCTCCTAAATTTGGGAAAATTTCCTTCCCTCCACTTTCCCCCGCCCGACACAGCTAATTTTTTCGCCCGCGCTACTATAAATACATCGTGCTACCCAACCCCCTTAATTCCGTTCCCCGTTAATTGCCACGTACAAATTCATTCCCTCCCTCATCGCTCTCTACCTCGCCAGATCCACTCTCTTCGCCGACAGTTCCTACCCTCTCGCCGGCAGGCTATCCGGCGGCCGCCATGACCGGTCCCCGGAAACCACCCAAGGCTCGCGATCCTCCCAAATCTACGCCGAAGAAGGTCATTCAGAAACGCCAAGGTGATAAATCTAGCCCACATTTCAGTACACACTAGATCGATCGTTGCCAGTTGTTAGACTAGGGTACGTGATGTTAAGAACTACATGCATAAGAATTTAGGTTTACGTACGTTCTACTAATTTACACGATCGCATCTAGGGTTTTAGCGACATTAGATCATTTTTGTTACCACGATCGCATCTAGGGTTTTAGAAAAGGAATTCTTTAGATAATATCTACATGTACTACAGAAGAGGATCTGCGATTTTTATCAATCTTAGATCTGAAATGTTGCATGAACTTTTTTAGTTAACTGAACGAGATCATATATTTGTTATGTCCATTAATTTCAGGAAATCATATACTCGCTCCGATCTGCAACATTGACGTGAAAACAAACTTCTCATGTCTGTTCTAAATTAGGCCTACTATATTATTTCTGCAACCTAACACATATTTCTGATATTGCTGTCACGAATTCCTACAAGCTAATACACACAATTCTTTTCATTCTTTTTCAGCTGCTAAAGAAAAAGAGGTAGTACCTGCATATGAGTTAGAAAGGAGAAAACAGATGGAGGAAAATGCTGCTCGTCTACAGCAAGCCATGGAAGCCAAATTTGCTGCGGGAGGTCTTAATCCACAAGATTTCAGAGAGGTTGCACGTACCTTCGTGTATGGTGGGCTACAAAGCAGGATTAATCAGAAACAAAACGAGCCACAACGTCAACACAAGGACCTACAAGATGACCCTGCATATGAACCAGATGATGAAGAGCTAGGCAATGAAGATGATGAATTTGATGCAGATGAGGAGGAGCGCAATGTGTCAAAGCGGCCGTCTCAGGTCGAACATGTCTATTAATTCGCAAATTGCTTATCTAATGCATGGTAGTGGTACTACATTCATACTTATGTCTTCATGCATTATCAAACAAGCAGTGGATGAACCTGCACCTGCAGAACATAAGCGTGTCAAAAACTTTGTACCTTCATCCACCATTTCAACAAGATCAAGAGCACCTACTGTCACTGAACCTGCGGCCTCAGATACGCCTACGAGGACAGAAGACGGCAACGCTGAAGAGCAAAACACACCTACGACACAGATTCGTACTTCTGATGGCAACAACTCACCTGATGACAATCAAATTGTTCAGTTTGAACGCCAAGGTATGAACATCGATACTTTGCATGTTTTACTGCTGCATATTTACAAATATTTGGTCAAGTTTAACCTATTTTGTGTCTTAATATCAGATGCATTGTCAAACTCTGTCAAGTCAAAACTGAAAGGACAAGGATGCAGACCTACCATGGGGCATTCACTCCATGAATGGACAAAAAAAATGGTGGCAATAAAATGCAAATTGACTTCACTGCAGGCGTGAGGAGACCCAAAAATCCACTGCATGCAGCAAAGCTTAGCTCTGAGGTTGGTATGCACATCCGCAGCGATAAGATGTCCCTTGCAACACACTGGAAGCTGTACGACAAAGATAAGAGTCTCCAAGAGGCTGTTCCTTCTGCAATTAAAAAAGTTGCGGTGAGTCTAGTCTCTTCATTTATATTAATCAGTTTGTTACATGGTTAACAACCTAATTTTTGCATATGCAACACTCTTTCGCAGGAAAAGTTTGTGATGGACACATCTGATGAAGTGAGCAAATCAGTGTGCACAGAAATGATACAAAATAGTATTCGACAACAACGATATAGGCTTAAGAAAGTGTACTGGCCCAAGATTCAAAAGCTTACTCCTGAGCAAGCTTATTCGATGAAGCCTAGTAGTGTAGAAGAGAATAGTTGGAAAGAACTTGTGAACAGATGGTTTGATGAGCACTACCAGGTACATAATTCATATTTCTTTCACCTACAGCTACTTAATTCATACATATTTCCTTTTATGGATCACTTAATTAATTCCACCTGCTGAATACAGGAAATGTGTGTCCAAAATGTAAAGAATAGAGAAAATGTGAAGCAGCACCATACCACTGGACCCAGAAGCTACATTGCCCACTACGAGCATGTTGTAAGTATTTCAACTAGGTCTATGCAATTCCTAGCTACTTGTACTGCAAATATATAATTTATAGAACTGATATTGAAAATTTACTAATCCTTGTAGAAGGCTCAGAACAAGGAGGAGGAAACATCACCAATTGAATTTTACAGAATAAGCCACACTAACAAGGATGGTGTGATGCCTCAGGAAGCACAAGATGCATATGTAAGAAATATTAACCACAACACAAATTTATTATTAATGTCTCAGCATACTAGCATTTGAAACATTTGAATCTAATTGCAGGAACAAATGTTGTTAAAAAAGATGGGACCACACCCAGAAGATCATCCTGTACAGACAGATGTGATGATTGTTGAACAAGTCCTGAAGGAACAGAGCTCCTCCAGCTCTAGCACATTCCTGTCAAGATTGGGCGTCTCATCATGCTCCCAGAGATACACTATTTCTAAAGAGCGCATTAGAGAGCTAGAAGAGAGGCTTGCTGATCAGGAGCAACAATCACTAGTGGCAGCTGAAAGATATCAAAATGATATGGAGTCAAGGATGCAAGCCCAGGAACAAAAATTTGAAGAAATGAAAAGGAAGCAGTATGAAGAACTAGCAGCTCTCAAGAAATCTCAGGAAGAGAAGAGTCTGGCTTATGAAAAGAGGCAACAAGAAATGGATGCCCTACTTAGTTTGCTATTAAGGACGTCGCAACAATCATCGCAGCCCAACTGATGAACATCACCACCATCCTGATGCATCTTTCTTAATAAAGAACAGTGCTAGATATGCTACTTTTTCCTGTCTTATTCACCTCATTGTCTTAGAAATGTTTGTGTCCTTCAGACTTATAGTATGTGTGCCACAATATTTGCTATAATATTTATTTGGTTCCAGTTATATATTTGTTTTCAATTGTATTTCTCTGCAAAAAATTGCCAGAAAATTACATTTTTACAAAATTATTTTCTGTTCCAACCATGACGGGAAATGTCACACCGTCAACAAAATCTGGGCCCACCTTACAACAACGTATGGTCCCACAATCCTAAAATGGTGGGTCCCACTTCTCGCAAAACGAAATGGTCCCACATGTCAGCATTTTGTGGGCCCCAGTTACTAGAAAAAAAAGGGCCCCACTTACCAGAAAAAATTTGGGTCCCACCTGTCAGGAATAAGTGAGTCCCACTAACCAGAAAAAATGGGTCCCACCTGTTAGGATTAAGTGGGTCCAACTTGTCAGCATGGTCCTAGCCCACATGACATCATGTGACGTCACAGCATCTGGACCCACTCATCAGCATCCACGTCACCACAGCTGGACCCACATGTAAGAAGCCACGTAAGCATATGTTGACCATTCATACACTCAAATTCAACTTAATAGTGACAAATTTGCAAACAAACGGTGACAAATCAGGCTGTCACAGATTAACCATGATCATTGACAAAAATTCCTACCGTCACAGATTCAACTTAATCAGTGACAAAAAAATTCATCTCGTCATCCCCATGAATCTATGACGGTCAATCAGTGACAAACCTAATGACGCACCATTTTTGTCATCCACAACTAATCAGTGAAAAAAATGGGCTAATAAGTGACAAAAGAAGTTTGTCACTAAAAGTCATTTCCTTTGTAGTGGTTACGGGATTCACTATTCTGGACACCCTGCCGTGCTAGAGGGATATAGTGATTCGAACTGGATTTCGGATGTTGATAAAATCTACGCCACAAGTGGGTATGCCTTTACCCTTGGAGGTGGTGCAGTGTCATGGAGGTCTTGTAAATAGACCATATTGACGAGGTCAACTATGGAAGCAGAACTTGCTGCTTTGGATACAGCCACTGTAGAGGCAGAATGGCTGCGTGAGCTCTTGATGGACTTGCCGGTGGTTGACAAACCATTACTGGCCATCCTTATGAACTGTGACAACCAAACGGTGCTTGTCAAAGTGAACAGTGCTAAGTATAATGCGAAGTCATCAAGACACGTTAAAAGACGTTTGAAATCTGTCAGGAAATTGAAAAACTCCGGAGTAATTACTGTTACATATATTCAAAAAAATAAAAACCTGGTAGATCCCTTAACAAAGGGACTATCACGAAATGTGATAGATAGTGCATCGAGAGAGATGGGTATGAGACCCATGAATGTTACACCATAGTGGTAACCCAAGCTACGTGATCGGAGATCCCGTGAACTAGGACCTGGGAAAAACAAACTAGTGGTTTAATAGAGGAGAGCTTTCAATAACCCTCTCTATGTGAAGAAGCACGAACTCTCGGAAAGCTGTAAGGCTGGTTGGCAACATGCCTTAATATGGTTCTATTGGCTATTTATAGCAAAGATGATGTCCTACAGAGCATTCTTGAAAAAACACACCTATATGAGTTCCGACTGTTAAACGTCACAGTCTATGAGATTTGCATGATCTCTAAGTAAAATCATGAAGAGACCAGGGAGTACGACGCATATGCCACCCGCGGGGGAGGCTACTGGCAATCAGGTACTGGTTATGACTTTGAGTGAAGTCTATTGGCACCAAACTTGCAATTCAAGTCTTAGTCCATTGTTCAAGTTTATGATAGATGTAGGTTAAAGCTCTAGGCGGAAGTTCAACTTAACAGTCTCTGCCGAAACACTGGTATATAAACAAGTAGCGAGGATTGGCAAATCTTTAAATGGGCATTTGAGATCTGGTGGGCGATTGCTATAAATAACGCGCTAAATCATTGGCCCATGTAAAATTTCAGTTTTCCCTAAAATCTCAAAGCCCATGTGTTTGTGAAGCCCATATGAGAGGCAGCTCACAAGTGAGTGGCAAGTGGAGTGGGAGATAAAGTTTAGTCCCATCCCGTTAGTTTGAGAGGAGTTGCACCAACTTATATAGTGGAGTGTTCTACTACTTGGTAAGTCACGCGCACTCCTCCTCCTCCGCCGCCGCTCGCTCGCTCGTCTCGACTCAGCACGTCGCAACGCGGTCGTGTTTCGTTAATAAGCTGGCTCAGTCTTCGCGTCGTATCCGTTAGGGTTTTCCCGTGCTGCACTATATAAGGGCATACATGGTATACGCCACAGTACACATCATACCGATCTAGGTTTTGCCACTTCTCATTCCTTGCGCCGTCACCATAGTCTACTCCATCCCGAGCGCTGGCGTGCACCGGCGAGCGGGAGAGCAGGTTTCCGAAACCATTAGCTCTTGCGATCCTGTACGGGAGAGGGATAACTAGGTTTTTGGAAGCGCTCCGCGCGACTGCTCAAGTTAGTCACCACGGCTCGTCTTCCCGGTCACTCGGCGGGACCTAAAGCTCGTCGTCTTCAACGCCGTCTTCTTTGACCGGTCATCGTCAACGTTGTCGTCAACAACATCGGCACTACATCGGCTACGGCTACTTCCTCTAATACGGATCGGTACGTGCTGTGTGATCCGATCTGGTGGTTTAACATGTATAGTGTTTACATGTTTTTCGTTTGCATGCTGCTGTTCATGTTAGTTAATACTTTCAGTATGTTTGAGATTAACATGTTAGTAGCGATTGTCGTCATGTTTAATATTCTAGAATTAATCATGATATTATTACCTAATTACTCAACAATTAATTCTGTCAATACATACATACACAGATTAATTGATATATAAATGTACGAGCCGACGCGTCTTGTACAGTTGGGGCACTAATTAGACCTTAAGGATACCTGTAGACAGCAATTGCATGTACCCTTTTCACGATTTGTCCGCCACGCAAAACAAAGGGTTTTGTCTGTCACTGAATTTCATATGCCAGATATAGAGAGACCTAATCACCTAATATAATACAGAAAAACACAGTATACTAGCTAGAACAAGCTAGGTGGAGATGGTGTGTGGTCTGTGATGTGAAGTACAGTATATTGGTGGTTCTCCTTTGAGATTCCGAGTGGTTGAGATGTGCTCCGCAGAAAGATTAGGAGATATTAAATGTTTGTTTATCTAGGCATGATCGTATATGTTGTTCTTTTCCTAGCTAGTGGTTTCGTGTCCGATTGAGCAAAAGGTGCCGATTGTTTCTTTCCGCCTGCCCACAGAGAGATGAGGTCGCCGGCGCCTAGAGTACTTAATTTGCAGGCAAAACAAATCAGCGCGAATCCACTCACTGGTACCGGCATATTGCACTAAACTATCTGATCTAGCTACGTACTGTTTCAATTATGAGTTGAGTAGCTTAATCAACACGGTAGAATATAGCGCTGAGGTCGGTCTGCAGATCAGACGTTTCGCCATATAAGTACAAAATACCAGGCACAAATCTTCATCATAACACCCAACTATGATCATGTTTGGTCCGGTTCTGAACACTGAACTATATACAAGAGGAATCCCTCCAATCTCTAACCTCCCTGGAAATAGAGCTGATTGCTCCCTAGGTCGAAGTACGTGGCAAACTCTGGTTGATTCTTCTCTGCATGTACGTGCCCACCAGCTTGCCTAATGTGCTTTTCTTTATCTCCACCACACAGAAACCTTTGTGCACCTAAACTTTCTCCACCTAATTATTTTTAATATATACAACAGTGTTTTAATTCGAGATAAAATGTATACGAAATAGATGTGCGTCGATGAGTAGGTTCCATTCCCGTGATTGGTTTTGAATTTCGCCGACTATAACTTGTTAATTTCGGACTGAAGTTTGTACCATCTTTAGAAGATTTTTGTCAAATTCGTTGCACTCGTCTGGCCGTTTAAAATTTCTTTTGACGTACAGATCTACCTCGTCGTTTACCACAACTTTCATGTTGTAACTTAATTATTTCGATGGACATATAGACATAGATGTGATGTATGTATTTACACGTTGCTTGTTGTACGTGTACGTGTGTGCTTGTCTCATCGGCGTTGGCGTTGGCGTACCTTCTGCCGCTACCTCTGTAGTCGCACCGTCGTTGCACCATTGTTCTGCTCGCCGCTTCTTTTGTGGTCGCCACGTAAACGAATTTGTTCAAGTGTGGTGGTGTAAGGTAAGTTTACTAAGTAGCCAAGTGGTGAGGGTACACGAAACATAATATACAACCAAATGCCCGTGTTTGTGTTTCTCGAAATGCAGGAAAAATGTAAAGTAGAACATGTTCTAACCCACGTTTAACAAGGATGTGATGAGTCACACATCCAAAAGGACAAAAATGTGTGTGAGTAACCATACACACCTCTCGGACCTCCATTCGCCTTCCTAGACATTCTACCCCTTCAGCTTTCCGCTGAAAGCTGATGCCGCTTTGAGCTCCAAAAATATAATGTCTCTACTTCTGGATTGTCGCCAAGCTTACGGGCCACTCCGGTAGTGTCGGCGGTGGGACATCTCTTAGATTGACAATGAGCACGTCTAAAGCCATTATGGGAACGAATAAATTTACATTGTGCTACAACGGATGTAAAACTTATCGTTCAGAAAATCTAAAATACTTGTTGCTTTGTATTGTACGTTACCTGCAGGTGCTAGACAAATACAACAATATTTGCACGAGAAGGTTATGAATTTATACTAATCATGTATGAGCCACTAATCGTTACCCACACAAGCATGTCATATATCACCGCAATAATATCCCGGGCGCAGCAAAGCGCGCCAACCACTTCTAGTAGACAACCAATGTCAGATCCTGATTTTTTATGGTTTGCAATGGAGGTGCCGTATCATACTGTTTCTTAAAAAAATGGAAAATGTCCACTAGCAGAAAAGGGCCTCTAGTCCCGGTTGGGAACGGGCTCTAGTCCCGATTATCCAACCGGGACAACGAAATCGGGACTAAAGGCCCCGTCCTTTAGTCCCGGTTGGCCACAAATCGGGAAAGGCCCTCCACATGGGTGCGGTTGAGAGCTGGGGGCTGGAGAACAAGATTTCCTGTTTTCCATTTTGTGTTTTTCATTCAATTATTTTTCATTTTGTGTTTTTCTTTTCATTTTGTGTTTTCCATTCAATTTTTTTCATTTCAAACAAGTTTTCGTATACATATACTACGCTACTACTTACTGTACACGTTGTTGATGCATATATAATATAATTTCTCTTACGAGCATACATATATATATATATAATTTGGGAAAATAAACGAGACCTCTTGAATTGCTCTTACGAGCATACATATTTATACAATTTACGAGCATACATAGGCGGTCCTTTGGTAGGAGACATATATACAATTTGGGAATATAATTGATACGTTTTGCGAGATCATTAAATTACATGGAGCCATTAGCGGCAATGGTATTCTCCGGTTTCAGATATGACCTCCGTAAGCAAAAAAAAACCCGCCAGTTTCTCTTTAATTTCTAGTAGGTTGTTCTTTGGTAGGAGCCGGTCCCGCATCTGTTCCATCTTTAAAGAAGGAGATCAATATGAATATATGAATTGTTAAATCATCATAAAAAATTATGAATAAAACTCAACACAACTGATGGTAATAAAACAAAATTGTGAATAGTGTTTACGTACTTCAATTTGTCTTACATCTCTGCTTCGCTCACTGGTCGTCATGCGAATGAACTCGCAAACGTAGTATGCACATAAATTATTCCCATGTTCCTGCCTCATGCACTATACAAGAATAGAATTCAATCAAATAATAATCAAGCATTATAATGGTATTGAAAGTAGAATTAAAGAGATGCGCGGACCTAGCTAGTACTACTTACCGGGATCCATAAAAAACGCAACTCCTTTTTCCATTCACCGACAACATCCTTGATGAACCGTTTCCAACACCTGCCCCGCAAAGAAAATGAATAAATGAGTTATTAATTACTTGATATCAGGAAATGAACGAAAGAGGCCGATATATTGCGATAATGATTGAAATTACTTCTGGAGCATTAAAACCAGGTTGTTGTACTCTTTAGGATCTTTTTTTAATGAGTCCATGATTTCAACTGCTCCATCGTCAACTTTAATGATTAGCAGAATCCAGTGGAAGCTACACGTTTATATACAGGCATGCATAACTCATCAATTACACTAACATCGAGTAAGCAAAATAGAATTTGTACAAGACAGTAACACTCACTTGAAGTTGTAAGGAAATAGTAATTCTGTTCTGGTATTTTGTTGCACTAAAAACCTTAGCAAGTTATCCTCTGTGTCCTAGGGGCGCTCTGTCATCGTAACACAATTAACGATATATGGGTCAACGAACCCAATGTCATAGATTCTCCCTCTTTTGCATTCGAGAATCTTCATTCTGCATAATAGCGTTCAAAATAATAGAGTGAGGATAATTACAGGCAATGAACAAGCTGAGCTAGAGACTTATATTAAAAAAATCACTTACCGACAATAGCAACTGACGATAGATTTGTCGAGGGCGTCTTGATTGAATAACTGAAACAATTCTTCATTCTCAACACACAACTCATTGTCAATGAAGTAATGTTCTTTCCTATATGCCACCATGAGCATGATTCGCCATTCCTTTATGACTTGCATGTACCACTCGTGCAATTTTAGCATTTGTGTTGGTAGATGCTAGACCTGCTCAGGTCTGACCAGAGGCTTCCCGGGGACATATTTCCATGCTAGATCAACCTCGGGGATATCTGCGCTGCCTATTAATTGAGCAACACTGATACCAAGGTTGCTAGCAATGTCGTTGTAGTATGCGTCCTTATCGGAAAACACCTTCAGCGGGGGGACCGATTGTATTTCCTGTTCTCCAAGCTGGGGAACTTTTTTCCCGCTTGCACTACTTATCGTCTGCTGCATATATGACTTCTTAATACAGCGGTCATAGGCTGAAGCTCAGCCAGCCACATGTGATGATGGTCGCTCAAGCAAGTCCTTAAAGTGTTGAACGGTTTTCGCAGGTATTTTCTCCTTTGGCTGTGGGTGTACCGGTACAAAATGGCTTTTCACTTGGGTAGTCACGACCGTTCTGGTTTCATCATCATTCATTTCGTAAGCTATTTTGGCACGAGCCTCATCATTGGCTTTCTTCTTTGTACCTTTCTTCCGATTAGTACTAGTCGACGGAGCGGTGGTCTTCCGCTCTTTCCCCTAGGACTTACTGGGTGGAGTCGGCTGACGCGCCGGATATCGAGATGGACTCGCGCTGGGGTCTCTCTCGAGGAGGGGTGGACTTAGAGGTGGACTGCTACTCGGAGGAGTCGGTGGCCTTGGCGCAGAATTTGCAAACACGATGTATTCTTTTTTCCATAGAATGATAGCACGCGTGACTTCTCCAAGTGTCGTCTCCCCTTCACCTGCAGACATGTCAAGCTCCAGTGTCTTATATCCCTTCATAACTTCATCCATCCCTACACGAGCATAGCCAGCTAGAATCTGACAGCCATGGAAGCATGCTCTAGGTTCAGAAGGTAAAGCAAAGTCGACCGCCACCTTCATGGATATGTTCTTCATTGACTGATGTAGCTCACAATTTTTACTCTCCGTGACATCATCCACGGGGTAGCGAGCCATCAGTGCATCATCAGCCCGGACCTCCGTGGAACCCATACAGCTTTTCCACTGAGATGGGCCGGTACTATCGAATGCAGGATCTTGTTGCGGCTGAGAGGCCCTTTGCTGGCTAATTGTGTCCAGTTGCTCCTGCTGCCGCCTTAATATGCGTTCCAATTCCTCGTTCTTTATTTCTATCTTTTGAATCTGGTCTGCCTCCTGCTTCTTTTTTCTCTGACGGCTTCTATAAGTGTTATTCCACTCCGAAAACCCGGCCCTCCACAGAACATCGGGGCCTTTGCATCGTGTTCGTCCTAGGTGTTTAGGATTCCCGAGGGCGCTTGTCAGCTCGTCGTTCTCTCTCTCGGGCTGGAACGTTCCCTCACGAACATTCGTTATTGTTGTAACAAGATTTTCGGAGGTTGTTTTAATTTGTTCCTTTACAATAATCTGCCCTGTCTGTGGGTCCAACGATACCCCATGCCTGTAAAACCAATGCCTAGACCTCTCGGGCCATTCCACTGTAGCTGGAGTGATCCCTGCAGCAATCATGCGGGCATCATTTTGTTCCCACTTAGGCACGGTAGTCTTGTAGCCACATGTCCCCATAGTATGGTGATATTTCTTTTTCACAGCATTATCCTTATTTTTTCTCAACCCTTCCAGAGCTTCCGACGACTCCTTGTACTCCTTAAATGCATCCTACTGTTTTTTTATCTTCTCTGGTGGTCCAGTGAATGTTGGAGGTTTTTTCCTTGATATATCATTGTATAATCTTTTCTTGAAGGACTGGAATTGTGTGGCCATCTTCATAAGAGCACACTCCTTGACTTTCGACTTCTTGCACTCTGTGAGATCTTCCGGAAGGTTGAAATGTGACAAGAGCGTAGCCCAACGCAAATCTTTGGATATTTGGTCGACATAACTAACTCCATCTACCTTTGGCTTATTCCATTCTCGAGTGTGATACGTGTCAAACGTATCTATAATTTTTGATTGATCCATGCTAGTTATATGCCATTGTTACATGTTTTTACTATCTTATTATATCATTTTCCGCATTTTTATTGGACTAACCTATTGACAAGATGCCTAGTGTCAGTTCTCTGTTTTTGTTGTTTTCTATTTCAGAAAATCTACTTCTGGAAATATTCTTGAATTGGACGAAATTCTACGGAGAATTTTTATTCGTCAGAGGGAAGACCTGGACCAAAGCAGGGGACCTGGAGGGACCACCCAGAGGCCAGAGGTGACCCCTGGCCGTGGCCCCGCCTGGACCCTTGGCTGGGGGCCGCCCCTGCCCTCTGGGCACCGCCTCGGCCCCCCCTCGACACCTATAAATTACAATTTGCCCTAAAAACGAAAGGGCGGTGATTATTTTCCACGAACTCCACCCGAAGCCGCCGCCACCTCGAGGACCTAATTCGGGGAGATTCTGAAGTTGTTCCCGGCACTCTGCCGGAGGGGAGATTGATCCCGTAGGGCTCTACATCGCCATTTCTTCCACCGGGATGATGCGTGAGTAGTTCCACCTTGGACTACGGTTCCATGGCAGTAGCTAGATGGTTGTCTCTCTCCCTTGTGCTTCATGTTTATGATCTTGTGAGCTGCCTAATATGATCAAGATCGACTATTGTGATGCTATATGATGAGTTTGTTGGGATCCGATGGATTATGAAGTTATGATCAGATTTTGCATGGTTCTTATATGTTAATTTATGTTCTTGCATGCTCTCCGATGTGGGTAGTTGCTTTGGCCAAGTAATTGCTTATGACTCCAAGAGAGAGTATTTATGCTAGATAGTTGGTTCATGCCCCCTCTTGTGTCTGGGCACGAGTGACAGAAATGTCTAAGGACGAGGGTGTGCTATTGCGACTAAGGGTAAAACAATGGTGTTTATGTATTTATGATTATGAATGTTGCTTACATCACACACTTTACTTAATGCAAATGTCTGTTGCTTGCAACTTAATACCGATGGGTGACAGGCTGGATAGCGATCCCTAGGTTGACTTTTTGGACAAAGATGCAGTTGGATGAGGGTCTTTGTTCCTTGTTGCGATGCCTAAATGAGTATTACCATAAACACTTTGATATAGCTAGATTAAGTTTGTGTCATAATCTTGTCAATTGCCTAACTGTAATTTGTTCACCCGTCATATGAGTATTTTATTTATTAGAGAGACACCACTAGTGAACCCATGGCACCCGGTCCATCTTTTTACATTGTTTACAACCTCGTTTACTCGCTTTTCATATTCACTTGCTCGTTGTTCCATTTTCATAAATTTATTTCACTACACTATTTGTTTAACCGCTTTGTTTTCAGCATACCGGGAAGAATGACAACCTTCCTGCCATTGGGGGAAAAGTAATTGGTTGAGTGTGTGCAGGTCCACGTTCGTCGACGGTTAAGTGCCAGAGATCGTTGACGTGCACCTCGTTGTTGATTTCAAAGTCCTACTGGTTCGGTTAAACCTTGGTTCTTCAATGAGGGAAAACTGCTACTTGCTACATCCACGCTGAAAGGACACGGATGTCGCCTAGAGGGGGGGGGGTGAATAGGCGATTTAAAATTATTACGGTTAAGGCTTGAATAAATGCGGAATAAAACTAACGTTTAATTTATCAAGCCAAAACCTAAACTAGCTAGGTTTACCTATGTGCACCAACAACTTATGCTAAGCAATATGATCAACTAGGTGATAGCAAGATATATGACTTTAAGCTCGATGTCTATCACAAAGTAAATAGCATAAGTAAGAAGCTCGGGATAGAAATACCGAGGCACTTGGAGACGATGATTTATCCCGAAGTTCACTTCCCAATGGAAGCTAGTCTCCATTGGAGCGGCGCGGTGTTCACCAATGTGAAACACCGAGTAGCCCTAATATGGCACACCGTATCTCCGTTGTGTCTTACCACCAATGTGGCGAGGCACTTGTCACTATGTTGCCGTTGAGGTTGACAACTAGAACCTTTACAAGGGTGAAGCTCACTCCACAAGTTGGAGGGTCTTCACCAAATGCACCGAGCCGCCAAGACTCGATGCCCAAGGCCGGGGCACACACCACAACTCAATTGATGGCTCCCGGCAATATCTTCGTAGCTACCAAAGCTCCGAAGCAACAAGGTTGAGCCACACTCCACAATTGGAGGCTCCCAACAAATCCCGTAAGCCGCCAAGACTCCGAGAAATCAAACCGTCTAGGGTACCAACGTGCCCTAGAGGAACAAGCTCTAGGGCACCAAAGTACCCAAGAGTAACAAGCTTCTCAACTTCACTTTTCCACGAATCACCGTGGAGAACTCAAACCGATGCAACTAATGCAATGGCAAGAACACACTAAGTGGTCAAGTTCTTCCAACCCGAATCCAACCAAAGCAACTAATGCTTGGGAGGGATTAGGGAGGAAGAACAAAGGAGGAACACAAAGAAACTCCAAATATTTAGATCCAAAGTGTTCTCCTCACTTAGAGGAGAAATCAATTGGTGGAAACACGGATCTAAATCTCCTCTCTCTTTTCTCTCAAAAAGGTAGCACGAACTAGTGGAGAGAATGAGAGAAAGCCAAGCTCAAGAGGTCAACAATGGAGGAGAGAGAATAGCTCAAGAGTTGGCTAAAAGGCTGGTTTATTTTTGGGGAAGAAGCCCCTTAAATAGGGGCTCCGAAAATGGAGCCGTTGGATCATTTTCGTGCGCAGGAAAAAAGAAAAGGAGAGGGGAAGGCAGGGCAGGCCGGCCTGGCTGCCGGCCCAGGCCGGAGAGGAGGCCGGGCTGCCACCCGAACTGCCCGGCCTGGGAGCCGGCCCAGGCCGGGGAAGAGACCGGCGGGTGACAGGGGCAAGGGCAGGCCGGGCGAGCACCCAGCTGGGCCGGCCCAGCAACCGGCCCAGGCCGGCGGGCAGGCTGGGGACCCTCCCGAGCCAACCGGCCGTGGAACCGGCCCAGGCCGGCATCGAGGCCGGGGGGCCAACCGAAGCCACCGCGGTGACCGCCCAGGCCGGAGTGAGACCGGCCCATTTCTTTCTTTTCCTTTTTCTAATATATTCTGTTTAGAAAACTACCGATACCGAAAACGCAATATCTTCCACATACGAACTCCGTTTTCGGTAAACTTGGACTCGTTGGAATCGTCACAACGAGCACTACAAGAATATGCACAGAAACATCATTGTTCAACAAGATATGGTAAAGCCAAATGGTGAGAGGTAAAACCCTTTTATTAAAACCCGGAAAACCATATCTTTTGCATATGACGTCCGAATAACACAAAACCACTTTTGTTGGAAAGAGGACGACAAATGCTACCCAATAACATGTGAGAATATTGAAACCAAGCAAGGGAGATTTTGCTAATAAATGGAAGAGTGAAACCTTCCGCATAGATGGACCGACAAAATATCCGACACCAAAACTCAATAGGGAACACATATGAGAACCGTTTTCGGTGACCTTGGGCTTGTCATGATAAGCACGACAAGCACCAATACCACACCACGATAAGAGCCAAATAGGAACCAAAAAAGATGATGCCAAGGATGCAAAGGTTTGAGCTCTCTACGACCGATACGCTAAAGCTCACTTGAGAGCCCCTCTTGATAGTACGGTTACCTATCCTAAAACCCGGTCTCACAACTACACCGCGAGACCGGTAAAATAGAAACCCTATCAAGATCATACCTTTGCCTTGCGCATTCCACTTGAGCTAGATGATGACGATCTTGATCTACTCTCAAGTGGATCACCTTTCTTGATTTTGCTTCGCTTGGTGAAGACACGCATATTGCTCCCCCATACACCAAGATGGGAGAGGCATTCTTCGACATATCTTCACATGGCCTTTATCTTGATGATCACCACGTGACGCCATCCACCATGGACAACATAGGATCTTGATCAACAAATGATCTTCTTCTGATCACCACGTGACACCATCCACCATGGACAACATAGGATCTTGATCACCAAATGATCTTCTTCTTCACATGCCCTAGTCTTGTATGTGGATCAACTTGCACTTAGCCTTGATCAACATATGGAGTACAATCATTCCATATGGACCAACACTTCAAATATAACTCAAAGCACACATTAGTCCATAGAGATTGTCATTAATTACCAAAACAACACATGGGGGCAACCATGCCCTTTCAATCTCCCCCATTTTGGTAATTGATGACAATCCCTTTTTAGAGGGTTTATATAATGAATTAAGCAACCTTGCACGACAAGGATGCATGAGCACGAGAGGCAAATGCTTAAGAACCAAACGAAAGCATAAAACCACATTCCCTTAAACCCTCTAAAACTTCTCCCCCATTGGCATCGATTGCCGAAATGGGAAGAAAAATTTAGAAGGCCAATATAATATGAGTTCCTCCACACGGTATGCATTTTTCAAGATATGAGTGAAATTAAATGCACATATCCATTGACGAATAATAGAGAAAATCAAACTATATTGAGGATCCAAAGATTGCAAAAGGATGAAATCATTCTAAACATCTCCACCAAGGAGAAGAGCAATCGAGAAGATCCAAACCGAGAGTTCTAAATAAAAATAGAGAAGCTCCCCAATGTTCACGCACTATTGAGGAGTGCACAAATATGGAATCCTCACTCCCCCAAAATCATCTAGAACACTCACCAAGTGCAAGGATGTAAAAATTAAAGCAAAGCAAAAACACTTGCACCAAAGATGTGGTTGAGCCATAAGGAGATACCTATTAAAAGAAATTATTTAGAAAGGCCCAACCAAGATTATGTGTGTAACAAGACAATTAATTTGGTAAGACACATAGTCTTAATCAAATGGAGATAAGTTATATATCAAGTATTGACACACACAACTTTACAAAGAAGAATTTTTTAAAAAAAAAATGTTCACAAGCTCGAAGATACCAATTGGAAATTACAACCAATCGAAAAATAACAAAGAGCAAGTGAGCACTTAGCCAACAAAATCAACAAACTCACCATGATGAGCATGAAGAGAAAAATCTTCAATATAATGTGAGTGCGCAAAGATGCGAGTAGAAATAAGACAAGCACTCACGATACAAACTTGGAGCCACCAAAGAATTATAGATAAAAGACAAGGTGGCTTGAAAGAAAGTAGGGTACCAAATAAAAGGTGACCTCTCTTAAAAGAAAGTAGGTTTCTAAGTAGACAATGATATTCGTCGACAAAGAGACTTGCACATATAAAATGGTCGAAGAGATGAGACTATGGTAACCAAAAGGAAGTCATGAATATACAAGAAGAGATTATTGCTTAAAAGCATAGCACATAGCTCAAATTTATCTCATTGTATACAAATGAACTTCAAACACATCAAATGCATCACACATATCACTAAGGGAACAAGAGATAGTGGAAATGCTTTGAGATAGGCAACAAGTATCACAAAGAGATAATACCAATTGAAGGAAGGTTTTTTTTTTTTTGCAACTTCATCACAAATATCACAAAGATATATTAAGTGAAGGAAATAATCCAAAACCACAACAATTGTACATTAAAGTTTTCATGCCACGAGACAACCTACACAAGGTTGAAGACAAGAAAAATATGCATGGGATATAGGGATAGACACTTGTTACCGAAATAGCATTGGTGATGATGAAGGTGAGAATTTTTTGTTTATCATCAAAGCTTGACTCCAATAATCACATGGTGAGAACACCTTCCTTATGAATGAGGCAAGCATCCAATGCATCTTCATTGTACCTAAAACAAAATTGAAGTACAACATGGTTCCCAAACTCATTGGGTCCCATAGTAGTTAGATGAACTACAATACATAGGAAACACTCCATATAAATATGTGCGTATAGATATGAAATTGAATTTCATGCACATCTTAGCCGATTTAGGATTTGGTGGAGAATCCCCTATATATTGGATCAAGAAAGACTAGCATGCCATAAAATAAGTATATTAGTAAATATGCATGCATGGACTTACAAGAACCGAATGAGATACAATTTGGACAAAACACTAAGTAAACCAATAAGAGGGCACACCAAAGTGTGACACAAAAAGGTTGTCCAAATTATATCAAAATTCAAATCAACACATGATTGAGGAAAGAAACAAATCAACATGTGAATGATTCCAGAACACATCAACACATGAAGTGTGATATCAATAGGAATCAAATCAAACAACACATGAGAGATAAGACACCAATTGAAAAATAAGATACCAACTAGGAGATATAAGATACCAAGAAGAGGACAATACTTGACCGGAATCAAGTAAAGTAAAATAAAGTAGTAAGGTATCAAAATTCTCACAATAAATATCAATTGAAACAAATATCTATGGAGGAGATATTACATTCGAATTAATACCAATTGAAGATACCTAGGCAAGGCCAATGAGCATATAAGATGAAAGAAAAAGATATGCTCAAAGGGGTTTTCTCATTCTATAGGATAAACATAAGACAAGAGATGAGAAGGCAAGACTCCCAAAAGAGAGCGAGGTTACACTAAATAAACCAAACACCCTCTATACTTTTCACGATGGCACAAAGCATCAAGAGAAAAAGATTTGTCTTCCATAAACACATACGATAGAAATCAAATGCCAATTGAAAGGATTAAATAGTGATAGATAGGATAGTGTTCTAAGTAAAAAGAAATGCTCCCCCAAGATTCATGCATTATTTTGATATTTGCATTTGAATACAAAATGCATGCACAAGGGATCATTACTCTTCATATTTTATTTACAACACTAAACACTACCAATTTGAGGTATAGGATCCTAGCGAGAGGCAAGGAACGCAAAGGGAGTCAAAATGAATATTTTGGCAAGAGATGGGGCAAATAAAAACCAATGCCAATGTAAGGATGATCAAGGATATTCTATCACAAACATAAATATGGATTGTCTAAGGACAATGACCATTTGGAATTATTTTCCCGGTGATGAAGGTATCAAGAATATCCTCACAAGATAAAACATATGGCAAGAGATAAGAAATAAAACACCATATTTAAATAAGGTTTGTTGGTAGTTCCAACTATTTAAACCAACCGGCAAGGCCATGGTTAGAATAATATAGAACAAATGGTTTCTCAACTAACGTATGGAGATGCATATTAGAGAAAAACCACACCAAGCAAACACACACGAACAAGACCCAAAAGATAGCTAGAAAGCGAATTGGAACTTGTTCGAGCTAATATGCCACATAGAAATAAGATAATTGACAATATCAAATTTAAGTGGCAAAACCTCAAATGTTCACATTTTATGGGATTGTAATATGCACATAGCTTATTACTCCCCTACAATGTGATAATTCATTCTCTTAACAAGAGGCAAATAAAATCAAATAAGATATTAATAGCATGGTTCAAAAAAGCGTAATTAAGCGGTCGCTTAAGCGCGCTTAAGCGCTGAGCGGAGGGCACCGCTCAGGCCGCTTAATCGCTTAATTGCGCTTTAAGCGTGCGCTTAGCGCTTAAGCCTTTGTTGTGTGAAAAAGCGGCAGAAAACGCTCGCTTAGCGCTTAGCGCTTTTTTGAACCTTGATTAATAGACGTTATAGAATTTGAATTTCTCATGAGCATGACACACCACATAGTTACTAGATAATCGTGATATATCAATACTAGGTGATGTTACTCATATACACACATTTTTAGGTTAGTGAAGTGCACAAAGCATATCACTCCCCCAAAATGGGATAGTCCATTAATTTCTCAAAAAGAGCCCATTGAAATCAACACAATATCCAATAAGGACTCAACACAAAGTTTACACATATATGGAGCGCACATTAACATACACAAACTTGATTGCTCAAGGTAAGTAATAAGCACAACATATACAAGCACATGCTAGGAACAAAGCTAACACATGCTAGGGGGCAAGCAACTTTCAATATATATGTAATTTAAATATAAGTTACCGCAAGAAGGAGCATTGGATATAAGATATGACAATATAATCCAAATGACTTGGCTTGTGGAAATAATCACCAAGAAGATCCCTTAATTCTTCAAGGATAGCCAAGTCTCCAATGTCCTTCATCACAACCTATTGATCAAGTTTGAGCTTGTTGGTCCCCAACCAAGTTGGGTCCTAAGAGGTTAGTCACAATAGGCTTGGCAACCCAAATGGTTCTTTTCTTGACACCACTTTGAGTCCCCACATATTTGGCAAACACATTGCCAACCCTATCCTTCCTAAGAGAATAAACATCATCAATAATTATGGGGTGGGATAGAGTACCGTTTGTGCATGAAGAAGCCAAGTGACCCTTCTCACGACATAAGTAGCAATATCGACTCTTTTCTTTCTTCTTAATAGGCTCCTTAACTTGAGGAGCAATGACTTGAGTCTTCTTAGGAGGTGGCCCTTGTTCAACCCGAGATTGAGCATGAGATTGAACAATAGGCCGCTTCCCTAATTGCTTCTCACTAAGAGGCTTCTTCTTCATTGGGCAATCCCTAACATGATGCCCTTCAATTTTGCACTTGAAGCAAACAATCTTGGCCGAATGATTGACTTGTTCTTGGCCCTTCTTATTGCTACTCTTGGACTTGTTCTTGACATTGGAGTTGAATCCAAGTCCACACTTTTCATTGGGGGATTTTTGCACACTCAACATGTTGTCAAGTATGGCCTTCTCTTTATGACGCTTCTCCACATCTTTCTTCAAAGAGGTGGCTTGTACCTTGTGCTCTTTAGACTTCCCTACAAGGTTAGTAGCTACACAAGCACTAGTGGAAGTTGAGGCTTCATTGTTAGAGGAACTAGGCACGAAATGTAATTCAACATATGATTTACCATTAGTGTGTAATGAAGAATTACAAGGACTAGCACATGGCATTGTAACAATTTTAGTAGAAGTTGTGCCATTGTCCACATGAGACTCACTAGGTATTACCTTGGTAGCATTAGCCTCATGAGCTAACTTTAGCTTGTCATGAGATACGAGAAGATCTTCATGAGAGCTCGAGAGCTTCTCATGGCTTTCTTCCAATATATCATATTTGCTAGTTAGCTATTTAAGTTGATCCCTTAGCTCAACATTCTCCTTTAAAATGGATGCTTCACAAGAAATAGAGTTAGTAGCACAAGCATCAACATTAATAGCAATGTGAGAACAAGTAGGAAGCTCTTTTAGTAATTGAGCTTGGAGTTGATCATGAGACTTAGTGAGATGTGCAAGAGAATCTTCCAAGGACTTGGCATCCTTTTCAAATTTCACATTAGCCTCAAGAAGTCTAGCAATTTCAACAACAAGCTCATCATTTTTATTTTAAAAACATTAGCCACCTTGAGAGCTCTATCATGAGTTTCATTTACTTTAGATAACTCTAAAGTAAATGTCTCCTCAAGAGATTTTGTCGTGGGGTTGTCACGGCAAGTTCTTCCTCTGGGAAGATGAGTTCTGGGGCCATTGGTGATTGAAGTACGTGGGAACGATTAATCTCGTCGGGGAACAAGGATTTACCCAGGTTCGGCCCCTCTGATTCGAGGTAAAGACCTACTTCCTGCTTCTATGTTATTGCTCTTGATTGTATCTCGATTACAGGGACCCGGCTCCTACAACTCAGGAGCCGGCGACTTCTCTCTGGTGGCTAGGGTTTTTCTCTACTGGTTGAAGCTTAGCTTACTACGATCCAGGACCCCCCTTATAAAGGTGGCGGGTCTCTGGACTTACAATCTGTGTCGAGTTCTACTCATACACGGAGTCCTACTCTGGGCTTTGTCCTTCCAAACTAGAACTCCGGGTTGTACTTGGACTCCATCTTTGGACGTGTCCCCTCCTCCACACGGGCCTTGATCGGCTTGTCTCCAGCCCAGCCCATGTGACTTGTCCCGTGACTCGGCTTTGGCCTTCTTGGTCTTGGCGGGTCTACTTTCCGGGTCCATGGGCCTACCTATAAAGTATCCCCCCATCAGTAGCCCCCGAATTTATCTTGGGTGCAGCTTTGTCGGCTTCCTCTATCTTCTTGATTTTATTCTTGACTCGACTCTTGGGGTCGACTCCTTCTGTCGACTCCTTCACTCCGAGCCACAAGCTCAGAAGTCGCTAGCTGCTAGCTCCAAGATGAATTCCTGCAATTAAGACATAATACATGTAAAACAAACCCATCCTGGCTTTTTGTACAAGTCCACCGCTCTAGCTCTTTACAGCACTTGGCCGAGTCTGTGGCTATTCCTGTACACTACTCTGTCGATTTTCAACTCTTCAAATCATTGGACTCGGCTTTCTGGAACAAGCCAACTCTTCTTCCACCCCTGTAGCCTTAACCTTTAACTGTTGAATCGTTACCCACGATTTTACCGCGGGCCCCCACTGTAAACCTCTAGGGTTTTTACCCTCTTATAAATGTCAAAGGGTAAGAACTAAAACCTCAACAGCCCTTTCATTCCCCAAACTTTCTATCTCTCCTGCACTTGTTTCTTTCCCGCGCAGCGCTCCCTCTTGCACCGCACGTACGCCATGGCCCCCAAGCGCCCCACCAAGAGCACCTCTAAGGCCAAGGCCCCTTCTACAAGTAGGATCGTCGACATTGCCACCGAGGCCGCCGCCGCCGCTCCCGCCTCGAAGAGATCTATCTCCGCCGATTGGGGCGGTTCAACCATCACGGTGGAGCAACTGAAAGCACATCGCCTAGCTGGCCTCCTTCCTTCAAGCGTCAAGGCACGAGCTCCTGGGGATGAATCGGTGCCTTCTCCGGCGAAGGGCGAGGTCGTCATCTTTGCGGAGCACCTTTTCCGCGGTTTCACGCCCCCTGGTAATCTGTTCTTCCGCCAGCTCCTCGAGTTCTATAAGTTGCGGATTCACGATCTCGCGCCCAATTCCATTCTTACCCTATCCAACTTCGTTGTTCTCTGTGAGGATTACCTCCAGATTGAGCCAGACCTAGATCTATGGCTCGAGTTGTTCTATTGCAACCCCCAACCTGAAACCTCCCGGGGGCCCTCTCTTACAGTGTGGCGTTGTAGCTCTCCAGCGTCGCCTAAATTCTGTCTTCCCTAAGCCAGTTTTCCCAAACCGCATCAAAGACTGGCAAAAAACCTTCTTTTATTGCAAGGACACCTCTCCTGAGGATGAACCTAAGCTCCCTCAATTCTCTGAGAGCCGACTGGAGGTGACTTCTGCTATGAAAGCCAGGTGCTCAGAGGCCGCCCGGCCCAAAGTCGAGTCCTTGATCCTTAGAATCCGGGCTCTCCTCTCTCATGACCTGGAAAACATGGATCTCGTCCGCTGCTGGACCACCTGGAGAATTCAACCACTGAGTCCCAGGACCCGGCTCATCTGCTCGTATACCAGGTGTGTCACTGATGACCTCAGGGTGACAGATAAGTTGTCTGACGGTCCCGAACTTGGTCGATTGATCAAGAAGTTGACCGGAAAGATGGTAAAGGACCAGGCCCACTTTGGGCTCCAGCCTTTCTGCTCCACCTGCCCAGCTCCTGCTGTAAGTACTTCAACTGTCTTTCCTTCTTACTTGCTTGTATTGTCTCAATTTACTAACTCACACTTTCTGTTTCCTCTCTGCAGCTTACCGACTCCTTCTGGAAGTCGACCCCCGAGACTGACAAGGGCAAAGGGAGTACCTCTGCTGCTGCAGAGATTGTTGAGGAAGAAGAAGCCAGCGAGGAGTCCTCTAAAGAGGCTACTGCTGCTGGTGATGAGAATGAAGACGAGGAGTCCTCACCTGAGGCTCCCACTGTCAATGTTATTGAGGAGGAGTCCTCTTCTGAGGCACAGTATGCTGACAAGGAGCATACCGAATCGAGTCCTGCAGGAGCCCAACCAATTCCATCTGAGGAGTCATCAGATGCCAAGAGTCGCTCCCCGACTCCTCCAGTTCCGAAAAATGGGTCTCGGGCTGCTGTGCCTAAGGTACCCGCCTCACGAGTCCGAAAATCTAGCAGCTCCTCCAGCGAGCCTGAAGAAATTCCTGCGCAAGTCCTTGCTGCCAAGAAAAGGAAACTGCGCTCAAGTGGCCCTGCAGAGACTCCTCCGCCTCTACCTGTGTCACACCAGAAGAAGTCGATCTCTCCTCCTGAGAAAGCTGACTCCTATGAGTCAGGAATGTCAATTTTTTCGTCTGACTCTCAAGCCTCTT
Organism: Puccinellia tenuiflora; assembly: GCA_012064385.1. Classification (NCBI taxonomy): domain Eukaryota; kingdom Viridiplantae; phylum Streptophyta; class Magnoliopsida; order Poales; family Poaceae; genus Puccinellia; species Puccinellia tenuiflora. The sequence goes on along the minus strand of QRDG01000151.1, from coordinate 2,725,710 downwards.
TGGATCTTGAGACAAATGTTGGGTATGACTTTTCTCCTTTATCTTTACTAGCATGACATCTGTATTTACCTTTAATCAATATCTGACTTTTAATCTGTCCTGTCTCAGAGCCCGGCCCTGCGCCAAGGTCTCCAAGCTACCAGGCATGGCCGATGTGACTTCCAGCCGAGGAGCTGTACCGCCGTCGACTTCTCAGACGACGAGTACAAAGACTGCTCCTACGACTCCCGCATCTGCTGGTGCAACAACCACTGGGACTCCCCCTGTTCCCGAGTCCGCTCCAAAGACTCGGTTGGAGACTCCTGTGGTGATCCCATCCTCCTCTGGGGGTGGAACCCCAACTACTACGGTTCAGATGCCTCCGAGTCAGGAAAAAGCGGCTCCCACTTCTCAGCTGAACACCGAGCCAGCGAAATCTTCAACTGACTACAGCCGGCTCAGGATATCTGACAATAAATCCTTCAACGAGGCCTATATTGAGGCCATAGAACTTAATGATCAAGCCTCCAAGCTAAAGGATGAGGAGCAAGTAGCCCTCAGAGCCCTTGAGATGATTCATAACGTAAGCATTCTAACTTGTGCTCTTTATGCTCTATCCATTAGTCTCCTATTACAGTAGCCCCCAAGCACCTTATCTTTGGTGACTTGGAGCTAAGATAGGTGCTTCATCCTGAACTCAAATCACTTGCTAGGTAGAAAAAACTTGCATACTGTAGCCCCCAAGACCTGAGTCCTTAGCTCTACTAGGACTCGGGGCTGCTAATTTACTGTCTGTCGGGTCCTTAGACCAAAAAATTTCTGCGCGAGTAGCCCCCAAGCGCCGAGTTGTCAGCCTGCGACGACTTGGAGCTACCCACAGATGCAATTTACTGATATCTTACTTGAAGAAAAATTTCTGTTCTGCGAGTAGCCCCCAAGCGCCAAGTTGTTAACTTGTGACGACTTGGAGCTGCGACTCTTCTTCTTATGACTTGTGTGTCTAGAAAAAATCTGACTCCTGAGTAGCCCCCAAGCGCCAAGTTGTTAACTTGTGACGACTTGGAGCTCATGAGTTATAGAATTTGACTTGTAAAAATCTGACTTGCACTTTTCTGACTTGTTGATTGTCGACTTGTACGTTGCTGACTTCTGCTTATTTCAGACTGTTGTCTCCAAGATGAAGAGAGACATGAAAAAGTTGGAAGACCAAGCAGCTTCCAGTGCCAAATCTGCTGAATCTGAGAAACAGCATTCCCTCCAACTGGAGAAAGACTTACAAGTCCTAGCTGCTGAGCTAGCAAAGGTGAAGAAGGAGTCGGCTGAAGCAAAGAAGGCCGCCCAAAAGGCACACACTGATCTGAGAGCCGTCTTGGACGTATGCCAAAAGGGAATTAAGGCTATGTGCCATCATATCTTTGGTAAGTTACTGCATTTGCCTTCTTTTAGCTTGATACCAAGGACTCAGCTACTTATGACTTTTGACTTCTCTTACTTTGCAGGGGCTGACTCCCCAAAACTCAAGCTGCCCACTAGCCAACAACTCCATGCCATGCTAGACCACTGCCATGGGCTGCAGGAGGGTGCTCGCTCTGTGGTAAAATATCTTAACTCCAAGGGCAAGTACCCCAAGGAGCCTGAACGATTGGTTGATGAGTTGTCAAGAGCTCCAGGGTACATGCGCTTGTGGAAACAATCTGCCATGAGGAGATCTGCCATAAGGATACTTGCACTGGCACACAGCTACTACCCAACTGTCCTGGAGCCAGCAATGCTCACTATGGGGAAGCCGGAGCAGCATGAAGATGGCAAGCCCTTCACCCAAGATGATTTCAAGGCTGAAGAGAATCTAGTGCGGCCTTACGCCTGCGAGATCGCCAATAAGATGGACCCGGAGGTATGGGTTCATCATTATGACTTGGAGAACAAGAGGGTTAATCCAGGAGTTCCTCCAATCGTAAACTTTGGGCGTCCCTCACAGGACATGACTGGTGCCCCATCAACTGTGCCAAGCTCTTCCACTCCAGCGGCTCCTGGGACTGGCGACTCGGCTGGTGCAGAGCCCACGCTAAAGACTCCTGCTGCGCCCACTCCCTCAAGAGTCGCAACTGGCGGCTATCAAATTCAGGAGGAGTTGAGCAAGCACATGAAGAACCCGAGGGGAACTGGCTTTCAGATGAAGAAAGTTGCCACGAAATCCCCTGCAAAGTCGACTTCCACATCTGCTGCACAGGCGAAAGACAAGTCTCCAGCTAAGGACTCCACAGCTCCAGTCAAGGACTCAGCTCCTGTTAAGGAAAACTCTCTAGATGATTCTAGTTTGTAATGATGTGATTCTGATGGTTTAAAACTTATGTAGCTTTTTAGCTATGTTGGGTTGTAATGATGCACTACTGGTGCTTTAAACTATTTAGCTTGTTAGCTATTTTGAATTTGTGCCAATCGGCTTGGTTCTTATAACCCGTCTAATTTTTCACTGATGAATAAGTAGGCCCTGCATGACTTCTCTTACAGTTTGTGCTGACAGGTTCTTAACTCATATGTTCCTTAGGATCCATAAGAGAAAGAAACAAGTCATGCCTGTAGATAGATCATATTGTGCAGGATGCATCTGACTTACCAGCGAGAAAACTAGGAAAATTTGGCTACTGTGCCGGGTCCAAGAGTTTAAGCTTAACTTTTTTCACTGAAAAGCAAGCCCCCAAGAACCTGATGATCAAAATTTAAAGAACAAAGCGCACTCACTGGGTGACTCGACTAAAGGACTCATGTTCACGAAAGCCGGCTTTATTTCATTTGATCATAACAATGCTATTACATCTAGGCATGGCTCACTGGGCTCTTTGCCTTGCAACTCATAAAACTAATACAACTTAAGTATAATATGGACGTAATTGAGCTATGTTCCAAGGCCTCTTTGCCTCTGCATAAGGATCTAGAGTATGAGCTGTATCAGCTCCTTTGCCTACACTTGCCGGCTCTCGCACATCCATTAGATAGTACGATCCGTTGCTCAGATTCTTGCTTATGATGAACGGTCCTTCCCATGGCGGAGATAACTTGTGCATCCCTTCCTTATTCTGGACAAGGCGAAGCACTAAGTCTCCTTCCTGGAAAGTCTGGGTCTTGACTCTGCGTGCGTGATATCGCCGCAAATCTTGCTGATAAACTGCTGATCTCTCAAGGGCTAACTCCCTTGCTTCCTCAAGTGCATCGACCGAGTCCTGGCGGGCGAGTTCGTTTTCTGTCTCAACATAATTGGCGACTCGTGGCGAGTCATGCAACAAGTCGCTTGGCAAGACAGCTTCTGCTCCATACACCATGAAGAAAGGTGTGAAGCCAGTGGATCTGTTAGGAGTCGTCCTGATGCTCCAAAGTACTGCTGGTAACTCCTCAACCCAAGACCCGGCGGCTCTTAGCAAAGGGACTCGGAGCCGGGGCTTAATTCCCTTCAGCAACTCCTGATTTGCCCTCTCTGCTTGTCCATTGGACTGTGGATGTGCCACTGAGGCTAGGTCGAGTCTAATATTGTTCTCTCCACAAAACTTGGCCATCTCTCCAACTGATAAGTTGGTTCCATTGTCTGTAATGATGCTGTGAGGATACCCAAAACGTGTTGCTATTTTCTTGAAGAATCTCACAGCTGATGCACCGTCGACTCTGCTGACGGGTTCCACTTCCACCCACTTGGTGAACTTGTCAACTGCTACTAGCAGATGGGTCTTCTGACAAGGCGACTTTGAGAAAGGGCCCACCATGTCGAGTCCCCAAACTGCAAATGGCCAAGTAATAGGGATGGTTCTGAGCTCTTGAGCTGGCACGTGGTCTTGCCTTGCGTACCTTTGACATCCGTCACAGACTCGAACTATCCTTTCTGCATCCAAATGTGCTGTCAACCAAAAGAACCCGTGTCTAAAAGCTTTTGACACCAAGGATCTAGTGGATGCATGATGACCACAATCTCCTGCGTGAATCTCTTGCAATATTTGCTTGCCCTCCTCTGGAGACACACATCTCTGGTAGACTCCAGTAACACTCCTTCTATACAACTCGCCGTCAATGACTGTGTAGGACTTGCATCGCCTGATGAGTTGCTTTTGCTTGACTTCATCCTTTGGGAGTTCACCCCGCAGGAGATACGCTAGGTAGGGCTCTGTCCACGTTGGGATTGTTCGTACTGCTGCAACAAGTGCCGACTCTGGGTCTGGAAAAGCTAACTCCTCCTCTGTGGGCAACTTGACTGAAGGGTGATGGAGTTCATCCAAGAACACATTCGGTGGTACTTTCTCTCGACGAGAGCCGAGTCGTGATAACGCATCAGCGGCCTCGTTCTTGCGCCTGTCAATATGCTCCACTTGATAACCAGAAAAGAACCCGGCTATCTGTTCGACTGCTCTTCTATAAGCCGCCATGTTTGCATCCTTCGAGTCCCAAGTTCCAGACACTTGTTGAGCGACGAGATCCGAGTCTCCAAAGCACCTGATACGCTTGACGTTCATCTCCTTGGCCAAACGCAGGCCATGCAGCAAAGCCTCATACTCTGCCATGTTGTTGGTACAATCAAAGTGCAACTGAAGGACATATGCTAACTTATCTCCTTTAGGTGATGTTAACACCACGCCGGATCCTGAGCCTTCTAACTGTCTGGACCCATCAAAGTGCATTGTCCAATACTTGGTGCAAGGGGTGCTTGGTGAAGATGTAAAATCTGTCCAATCATTGACAAAATCAACCAAAGCTTGAGATTTGATCGCTGTCCTTGGCTCATATGTGATATGATAGGGACCCAACTCAATTGCCCACTTGGCGACTCGCCCTGTTGCTTCTCTGTTGCGTATAATATCTGCCAGCGGTGCTGAACTCACCACCTTAATTGGATGCTCTTGGAAATAATGCTTGAGTTTCCTACTTGCAAGAAAAACTCCATAGACCAACTTCTGCCACTGTGGGTACCTTTGCTTTGACTCTGTGAGGACTTCACTGATGTAGTAGACAGGTCTCTGCACTGGGTACTCCTTTCCTTCCTCTGCACGCTCCACAACTACTACTGCACTGACAACTCTCTCGTTGGCGGCTACATATAATAGCATGGGCTCCTTATCTGTAGGAGCTGCAAGCACTGGTGCTGTTGATAAAGTTTTCTTCAACTCCTCAAAAGCACGGTCAGCTTCTTCATCCCATAGGAATTTGTCTGACTTCTTCAGGAGTCGGTAGAGAGGACCCGCCTTCTCCCCGAGTCTTGAAATAAACCTACTTAGAGCTGCCACACATCCAGTGAGCTTTTGAACGTCCTTCAGACAAGTCGGCTTCTGCAAGTTATGGATAGCCTTGATTTTCTCTGGATTTGCCTCAATGCCTCTCTCTGAAACGATGAAGCCTAGGAGTTTGCCCGCAGGGACTCCAAAAACACACTTGGTTGGGTTGAGCTTCATCTTGTACTTGCGTAGGTTCTCAAACGTTTCTGTCAGGTCTGCTATCAGAGAGTCGGCCTTCTGAGACTTGACCACTACATCATCCACATAAGCATGAATATTCCTTCCAATCTGTTTTTTGAAACAATTCTGGATACATCTCTGATATGTAGCTCCTGCATTCTTGAGTCCAAAGGGCATTGTTGTGTAACAAAATGCTCCAAAGGGCGTGATGAAGGACGTCTTCAGCTCATCCTCTATGTTGAGTCTGATTTGATGGTACCCTGAGTATGCATCCAAGAAACAAAGCAACTCTGACCCCGCTGTGGAGTCAATGATCTGGTCTATGCGAGGTAGTGCAAACGGGTCCTTAGGGCAATGCTTGTTCAGGCCCGTGAAGTCGATGCACATCCGCAACTCTCCTGTCTTCTTTGGTACTAACACTGGATTGGCCACCCACTCTGGGTGAAAGACCTCCTTGATGAACTCGGCTGCGAGGAGCCGAGCCACCTCTTCTCCTATAGCTTTCCTCCTGTCATCATGAAACTTGCGCAGACCCTGCTTGACCGGTCTTGCATTAGGATTAACGTGTAAGCTGTGCTCGGCGAGTTCTCTCGGGACTCCTGGCATGTCAGATGGCTTCCATGCAAAGACGTCCCGGTTCTCACGGATGAACTCGACGAGCGCGCTTTCCTATTTATCAGAGAGGTGTGCCCCAATGGTGAACTGCTTGGAAGAGTCACCAGGGGTAAAGTCGACTTGCTTTGTGTCCTGAGCTGACTTGAATTTCATCTTCTCCTCTGTGGCCGGCTTCTTAAGGACCGAGTTGTCCTCCGGGTCCACGTTTGCCTTGTAAAACTTTAGCTCCTCTTGAGCACAAGCTGTCTCAGCCATAGCTGCATCACCTAACTCACACTCCAATGCCATCTGTCTGCTGCCATTAACTGTAATGACTCCTGCTGGACCTGGCATCTTGAGCTTCAAGTACACATAACATGGCCTGGCCATAAACTTAAAATATGCAGGTCGACCAAAAAGAGCATGATATGGGCTCTTAAGGTCCACTACCTCAAAGGGCATAATCTCTGAACGAAAATTCTCCACTGTGCCAAAAGCAACCTCAAGATAAATCTTACCAATGGGCTTGGCCGACTTCCCTGGTACTATCCCATGAAACACTGTCTCTGTTGGAATTAGCTGTCTATCTTGCAGCTGCATCCTCTTGAATGTGTCATAGTATAGGATGTTGATACTGCTTCCACCATCCATAAGCACTTTGTTCAATGTATAGCCCCCAACTTGAGGTGCTACTACCAAGGCTAGCTGCCCTGGCTCGTCGACTCTTGGAGGATGATCTGCCCGACTCCATGTAATGGTTTGCTCTGACCACCTGAGCCACTGTGGAAGGGCCGGCTCTACTGCATTAACTGCTCTAACTTTCAACTTCTTGGAACGCTTGGACGTACTAGTTGTGAAGACGTGGTAGCTGCCATGACTCGGGTTATGCTGCCGAGTTGTGACATAATACTGACCATTGCCATCATTGAGCTGCTTCGGGTTCTGCTGGAACCCGCCCTGCTGGTGACCTCCTCCTTGAGGTTGGTTTGGGTTATTGCCGGCTCCTCCACCGTTATTGCCGGGTCCTCCGACTCCATTGTTTCCTCTATATCCACCATTGTTGTTACCTCCTCCTGGCCCTTGGAACCTGGCGCGCTGCAAATCTATGCACTGTCCCAGGGTATGACCGCATCTACCGTTCTTGGCATGTTTAGGGCATGGAATCCTAAAGACCTCCTCCGTGCTTGGAGTGCGGCCTTGGTATCCACCAGAATTATTGTCCTTGCGTCTGACTCCAGTGTTTGTGTTGGCCACTAGGTCAGAGTTGTCTCCATATGGCCTCTTGCCACCACCTTGATTCTGGTTCTGATTCTGGTTCTGATTCTGACCATTGCCACCTTGTCCTTTAGTTCCTTCCTCCTGATCCTTTGTTTTGTCCGTGGCAGCATGCTTATTAGCACCTGCCATGATCTCACCAATCGTAAGGGGAATACCTTGATTCAGGCTCTCCTTCATACGACCTAGCTTCCAACTCAAGGGATTGTAACTGCAATTTCTCTCCATCGCCATTAACACTGAAACTGGTGGGAGTCCTTGTGAGGAGTTAATGATCTCTGAGACTCGCTTCATCCAGTGCCTTGCTGACTCGCCCTTCCTCTGGACACACCGCTCCAGGTCCTCAATGGTGCTGAGCTTTTTGCATGTGCCCTGGAAGTTCTGAATGAAAGCCGCCTTCAATTGCTCCCAAGAGTTGATTGACCTAGGAGGCAAGTTGCGCATCCAAACCTTGGCTGCTCCCTCCATCATAAGATACATGAACTTGGCACACAGATTACCTGTGGCATTGCGAATACTCATTGCCATCTCGTATGTACCCAACCAAGAGGTCGGGTCCATGTTTGGCTCGTAGTTTGGAACCTTGCGCGGCTCCTTGAAACTGTTGGGGAAGGACTCGGACCTGATGGCATCAGACAAACACTCTGGTCCTGTTAACGCTGGGGAAGCACCAGGAGAAGTTACCTCCTCGTGCACCCGGGTTGGCTGAGGCGGGTTGACTGCACCCACTAACGCTCTATCCCTCTCTGCCTCCCGAGCTCTTGCAGCTTCTCTTTCTCGTCGTTGCCTTGCTTCATCAACCACTAGCTGAGCCTGTGAAGCAGTTGGCATGTTTGCACGATTCCTCACTAGCTCACGACGCCTTGCACTCGTAGAGTTGGCCGGGTTGGACTCACCGTGCCGACTCCTCGTACCTGAGTTAAAGGGTGTTGAGTGTAGCCTACTTGCATCTGGAAAGGTTGGATACAAAGCTTGCTGAGTCAAAGCTGTCTTCAGTAGCTCGATAGCCTCACGAGTCTCCTGTCCTGCTGGTCCCTCTGGTACCACAATATTCTCCAACCTCAGAGTCGCCGCATGAACGTTGTCCATAGGATTAGAGTAATGTCCTTCTGGAGTATGAAATCTGTTAGGCTGTGACCCTAAGCCACCAGATGCTCCTCCTCCGACTCCTCCTTCAGGCGGTGGTCCGTTGGCACGGCTGCCTCCCGATCCTTCTGGGGGTGGTGGTGGTGGTGGTGGTGGTGCTCCTCCGGCTCCTCCTGCGGCGCCTCCTGCTGCCGCTGAGCCTCCCAGTCCGGCTCCTCTGCCTGAACCGTTAGGTGTGATGAATAGATTGGTTGGATTGATGTGGACTCCATCATGCAAGCGACTCCTGGCTCTGCGGTGTTGAATTGAAGTAAGCTCCTCGCGGCGCCTCCGCACAACTTGAGCTTCATCCTGGACTCGGGCCTGTTCCGCGGCTAGTCGACGGTTTGCCTCTGTAATATCAGCTAGCTGCTTCTCCAACGCAGCACGGGCGTTGGTTAACTCGGCTGCCCTCTCAGCGGCATTACTTGTATTAATTTCCTTTGTCAATAGAGTCGGATCGAACTGATTCCCTGTGTTTCCAGACATGTAGACTCCCACAACACGAGCGCGTACTGGCGACTCCTCATAATCCTCTTCCTCTATCCCGTACCCAAGCCGATCTTCAAACAAGGGTAGGATGGACTCTGAATCTGCATCATAATCTGAATCTGACTCTTGCATCACCTCTGGTTCCTCAGCTAGGGGTCCCTCAGACTCGGCGATGATGCCGACCTCTGAAGTTCCGACCGACTCCTCGCCGTCGGACTCGACGACAACGGTTGGCTCTGATACTGACTCCGCCGAGTTCACGCGAAGACCCGACGCGCACACCATCCCGACGAACATGTTGATTCCTCCAAAGACAAGCTGATAACCCTCGTCGACTTCGTCCATCTCCGAGGTCCAGCCTGAGTCATCGATTTCGGTCTCTCCATGCTCATCCGTGTAGACCCGCCCGATGGCGAGTTTCTCCATAGCTCGACGAGCAGCTCCAACGATCTCAACTCCTTTCGTCACCGTAGGCCCCACGGTGGGCGCCAACTGTCGTGGGGTTGTCACGGCAAGTTCTTCCTCCGGGAAGATGAGTTCTGGGGCCATTGGTGATTGAAGTACGTGGGAACGATTAATCTCGTCGGGGAACAAGGATTTACCCAGGTTCGGCCCCTCTGATTCGAGGTAAAGACCTACTTCCTGCTTCTATGTTATTGCTCTTGATTGTATCTCGATTACAGGGACCCGGCTCCTACAACTCAGGAGCCGGCGACTTCTCTCTGGTGGCTAGGGTTTTTCTCTACTGGTTGAAGCTTAGCTTACTACGATCCAGGACCCCCCTTATAAAGGTGGCGGGTCTCTAGACTTACAATCTGTGTCGAGTTCTACTCATACATGGAGTCCTACTCTGGGCTTTGTCCTTCCAAACTAGAACTCTGGGTTGTACTTGGACTCCATCTTTGGACGTGTCCCCTCCTCCACACGGGCCTTGATCGGCTTGTCTCCAGCCCAGCCCATGTGACTTGTCCCGTGACTCGGCTTTGGCCTTTTTGGTCTTGGCGGGTCTACTTTCCGGGTCCATGGGCCTACCTATAAAGTATCCCCCCATCAGGTTTCTTGGTGGTTTGTTCTTCTTCAAGAGCTTCCTTAAGATCCGCAATCGTGTTCGCATAACCACGTTCGCGGCGAAGACTTTCATCTTCACGTGCTTCCAAATCATCTTGTTCTTGCTTGTACCCAACAAAGGTAGTTATGAATTCTATGAAACTATCATGAGCATTTTTATCATTTTGAAGAGCATGTTCAACCATTCCACTCTTATTCATAAGGAGGTCAAAACTATTATCCTTATCTTCATCATTATTTTCTTCATCATCATTAGATTTATATAAGTAATTTTTTGAAGATATGGAAGGACTATCGACACAAGCATGTGAAACATTTATAGTGCTAGATGTGTTTAAGTCCAAGGATAAATCATTGCAATAAGATAAAGATGAAATATTATCTAAAAGAAGCTCACTATCATTATTGCAAAATTTATCCCTACTCACCATTGCATTAGTTTGTGGCTTGCCACATGTAGGTGAGGTAGAAGAAGTTGAGAACTCATCACGCCCGGAGGTGGAGTGAGAACAATCATTCTCACTATCCATGGACACACCATAATTGTCTTGAAGCTTGGTCCATAGCTCATGGCCATTCCGATAAGGAGAGATCGACAAAGCAACTGCATTACTCAAAGACTTGAAAATCACTTTAGAAGCTCCATCATCTAGATAAGAATTTTCCTCATCCTCTAGAGGAGAAAAACCCATATCTAGAATTTGCTCTATATATGGATCAATGTCCCGAAAATAATCAAGCATGCGATTTCTCCAATCATTATAATTAGTGCCATCGAATATTAAAGAAGCATTGTGCACTAAACCACTAGACGACATCTTTACTCTCTAGGCCGTGAAGCCCTATAAAGAGAGAACCCGCTCTGATACCAATTGAAAGGACACGGATGTCGCCTAGAGGGGGGGGGGTGAATAGGCGATTTAAAATTATTATGGTTAAGGCTTGAATAAATGCGGAATAAAACTAACGTTTAATTTATCAAGCCAAAACCTAAACTAGCTAGGTTTACCTATGTGCACCAACAACTTATGCTAAGCAATATGATCAACTAGGTGATAGCAAGATATATGACTTTAAGCTCGATGTCTATCACAAAGTAAATAGCATAAGTAAGAAGCTCGGGATAGAAATACCGAGGCACTTGGAGACGATGATTTATCCCGAAGTTCACTTCCCAATGGAACCTAGTCTCCGTTGGAGCGGCGCGGTGTTCACCAATGTGAAACACCGAGTAGCCCTAATATGGCACACCGTATCGCCGTTGTGTCTTACCACCAATGTGGCGAGGCACTTGTCACTATGTTGCCGTTGAGGTTGACAACTAGAACCTTTACAAGGGTGAAGCTCACTCCACAAGTTGGAGGGTCTTCACCAAATGCACCGAGCCGCCAAGACTCGATGCCCAAGGCCGGGGCACACACCACAACTCAATTGATGGCTCCCGGCAATATCTTCGTAGCTACCAAAGCTCCGAAGCAACAAGGTTGAGCCACACTCCACAATTGGAGGCTCCCAACAAATCCCGTAAGCCGCCAAGACTCCGAGAAATCAAACCGTCTAGGGTACCAACGTGCCCTAGAGGAACAAGCTCTAGGGCACCAAAGTACCCAAGAGTAACAAGCTTCTCAACTTCACTTTTCCACGAATCACCGTGGAGAACTCAAACCGATGCAACTAATGCAATGGCAAGAACACACTAAGTGGTCAAGTTCTTCCAACCCGAATCCAACCAAAGCAACTAATGCTTGGGAGGGATTAGGGAGGAAGAACAAAGGAGGAACACAAAGAAACTCCAAAGATTTAGATCCAAAGTGTTCTCCTCACTTAGAGGAGAAATCAATTGGTGGAAACACGGATCTAAATCTCCTCTCTCTTTTCTCTCAAAAAGGTAGCATGAACTAGTGGAGAGAATGAGAGAAAGCCAAGCTCAAGAGGTCAACAATGGAGGAGAGAGAATAGCTCAAGAGTTGGCTAAAAGGCTGGTTTATTTTTGGGGAAGAAGCTCCTTAAATAGGGGCTCCGAAAATGGAGTCGTTGGATCATTTTCGTGCGCAGGAAAAAAGAAAAGGAGAGGGGAAGGCAGGGCAGGCCGGCCTGGCTGCCGGCCCAGGCCGGAGAGGAGGCCGGGCTGCCACCCGAACTGCCCGGCCTGGGAGCCGGCCCAGGCCGGGGAAGAGACCGGCGGGTGACAGGGGCAAGGGCAGGCCAGGCGAGCACCCAGCTGGGCCGGCCCAGCAACCGGCCCAGGCCGGCGGGCAGGCTGGGGACCCTCCCGAGCCAACCGGCCGTGGAACCGGCCCAGGCCGGCATCGAAGCCGGGGGGCCAACCGAAGCCACCAGCCGGTGAACCGGCCCAGGCCGGGAGTGAGACCGGCCCCATTTCTTTCTTTTTCCTTTTTCTAATATATTCTGTTTAGAAAACTACCGATACCGAAAACGCAATATCTTCCACATACGAACTCCGTTTTCGGTAAACTTGGACTCGTTGGAATCGTCACAACGAGCACTACAAGAATATGCACAGAAACATCATTGTTCAACAAGATATGGTAAAGCCAAATGGTGAGAGGTAAAACCCTTTTATTAAAACCCGGAAAACCATATCTTTTGCATATGACGTCCGAATAACACAAAACCACTTTTGTTGGAAAGAGGACGACAAATGCTACCCAATAACATGTGAGAATATTGAAACCAAGCAAGGGAGATTTTGCTAATAAATGGAAGAGTGAAACCTTCCGCATAGATGGACCGACAAAATATCCGACACCGAAAACTCAATAGGGAACACATATGAGAACCGTTTTCGGTGACCTTGGGCTTGTCATGACAAGCACGACAAGCACCAATACCACACCACGATAAGAGCCAAATAGGAACCAAAAAAGATGATGCCAAGGATGCAAAGGTTTGAGCTCTCTACGACCGATACGCTAAAGCTCACTTGAGAGCCCCTCTTGATAGTACGGTTACCTATCCTAAAACCCGGTCTCACAACTACACCGCGAGACCGGTAAAATAGAAACCCTATCAAGATCATACCTTTGCCTTGCGCATTCCACTTGAGCTAGATGATGACGATCTTGATCTACTCTCAAGTGGATCACCTTTCTTGATTTTGCTTCGCTTGGTGAAGACACGCATATTGCTCCCCCATACACCAAGATGGGAGAGGCATTCTTCGACATATCTTCACATGGCCTTTATCTTGATGATCACCACGTGACGCCATCCACCATGGACAACATAGGATCTTGATCAACAAATGATCTTCTTCTGATCACCACGTGACGCCATCCACCATGGACAACATAGGATCTTGATCACCAAATGATCTTCTTCTTCACATGCCCTAGTCTTGTATGTTGATCAACTTGCACTTAGCCTTGATCAACATATGGAGTACAATCATTCCATATGGACCAACACTGCAAATATAACTCAAAGCACACATTAGTCCATAGAGATTGTCATTAATTACCAAAACAACACATGGGGGCAACCATGCCCTTTCACACGCCTTCGCTTGGGGCACCACCCAACTCTACCAACACCATCAGAGTGGTGATCGGGATGCTATCCCTAACAATAATTCCGCATTGGCTTAAAAATAAGTGTGCGTTCGCTTTGGGAGTAATCGGTTGGTCATCTTCAGCGACTTCGTCGATCGAGAACCTCTAATAATTCGCTCGATCCAGAGGGCTAAATGAAGAAACATTCGTTAATATATATATATATATATATATATATATATATATATGTACAAATCAATTAATGCATCTAGTGATCACCTGAGGCTTAATATACCTCACCGTACTTTGTTAAGGCTCCAACATTTTCTTCACCATCATTGCTTGTTTGCCCTTCGTCTGTTGGTTCTAGCTCAATTCCCTCACCGGAGTCGTTCAGAAATTGTGAGCCGTCATCTTGTCCACCGGTTAATATAATGTCGAATAGTGCGTCTTCATCGTCTCTGCCGTCGTCCATAGCTTAAGTAATCCAGAAGAAAGATAAAACAATTTAGAATATGAATATGTCTAAATTACGTTACATAAATATCAGAAGATATATTGTATGAGACCATAAATGTAAAAAAACGGAACGAGAAAATTAATGGAGATACTAGTTTGTCACTAAATATTACATTAAAAAAAGATTCATTGATCTTTTAACAGGGATATATATCCATAATTTAAAATGACAAACTAGTAATTTAAATCCATAATTAAGGAAAATGGAATAATTTAAATCTATAAGTTTTCTCATAATTTATTGGCATAATTTAAAATGGCATAATTTATTGGCATACTTTAAAATGGCATAATTTATTGGAATAATTCAAAATGGCATAATTTATTGGCATAATTTATCCTCTCAAACGCACAACAAACCTCTAGTTTTTCTAATGTCTACAGCACTACAACCTTTTTTTCCTCCTCAACTTTACTAGAATTATTACATCACAGACAATGTTTATGCAAACACTCCACAATGACAAAAATTACTAAAATGAACATATGACAAAAATTACTAAAATGAACATATGGCAAAAATTACTAAAATGTACATATGACAAAAATTGACCTTTTGGTGACGATGCCGACGAGATCGAGAATAGCGGCATTAAGGTCTTGGGGCGAGCAACTCGACCTCCTGCAGGGCCGTGGACCCGTCCGTACCCAGCGTCAGCCTTGTTGTGTCTTGGGGGCGAGCAACTCGACCTCCTGCAAGGCGTGGACCCGTCCCTGCCCGGTCTTCTATGCCGCATGGTGGCGTCCCGATCGTCGGTGCCAGCAGCAGCTCCGGAGGACAGCCTCTCCTTGGTCGTGCAGCCAGATTTGGGTGAGGCTGGGCTTGATCTCCTCGTCTTCCTCCCTGGGTCTCACTAGCTGGGATTAGCGTGGCCGGGGAGAGGGAGCTGCGCGCGCCGGAGATTGGGAAGGTAGCCGTCGGGCGGACCTGGCCGGGAGACGAGCAGGGCTTCGGCGGGCGATAGATCGGGGGCGCCGGTGGGGAGAGGAAGAAGCAACTGATGCCGAATGGATGATTGCGCTCCAAGTCCTGGAAAGAAAAGGGGACTAAAGGCCTTTAGTCCCGGTTCCTACCACCAACCGGGACTAAAGGTCCTTTAGTCCCAGTTCCAAACATCAACCGGGACTAAAGGTGATTTCGGACCGGCTGCGAAAATTCCGCACGTGAAGCCCACCTTTAGTCCCGGTTGGCATTGCCAACTGGGTCAAATGGGCTTTTGGAATAGGTTTTTTTTGTTTCCTTTTTTTTCCTATTTTTCCTGTTTTCTTTTATATCTATTGATTTAATTGTCCAAATCAAGTGATATTAGTTTCTAAAAATTTGTAAAAAATCATATCTATTGGTTTATTTTATGTCTACTAGTTTATTTTATATATATTGATTTCTTTTATATCTATTGCTTTTGGAATAGGTTTTTTTTGTTCTCGTTCCTTTTTCTTTTTTCTATTTTCTGATTTCTTTTATATCTATTGATTTAATTGTCCAAATCAAGTCAAATTAGTTTCTAAAAATTGTAAAAATCATATCCATTGATTTCTTTTGTATCATATCTATTAATTGTTCCAACCCTCTTATTATTTCATTAATTTAGAAACATTACACACTCCACACCTGCAAACATTACACAGTCCACACCTACAAACATTGCGTACACTTGAGGGTACATACAAACATTTAATAAACTTCAACCTACAAACTCAATTCTTTCCCTTCTTCTCATTTCTGTTCTTCAACAAGAACTTATTCCTTTCTTCATCTTGCACAATGTACTTGCTGCTTTCAACTCTGGAACAAGCCTTGCAGGAACCATTTCAGGCAACACATAGTCATGACTGTTGTGATACTCAGTAGACAGTATCCTATGACTACTGCATCTCTCGGATGTAATCCATCCACTCTTCTAGGTAGCTCATGCATTATAGGAATACATGGTCTTGGTGGAGCTGTTAGTACTGGCAGAGCCATAATAAGAATACACAATTCCATCTCCAAGTTGATCCAGCCCTTCTGTTGCTGCATTCTCCATGAACTCCTGGCTCTCCTGCTCACTTCTTCTTCGAAGCACTTGCTCTCTCATACTAGTGGAACTCCTGCTCGTACTGCCTGATTCCATAGATAGAATTGGTGGAATTGCTTCAGACACACAACTAGCTTAGATAGGCAATGAAGCAAGTGGATGGCAATGTTACCTACAGGATTGTAGTGACAAGTACAGTGCAAAGATGACAACAAAATCAGTGCAATCACCCAAAATTTTGTTCCATTCTCCTAAAAGTTAGTGGTGTCACTGTTACCTACTGTATTGTAGTGACAAGTATAGTGCAAAGATGACAACAAAATCAGTGCAATCACTCAAATTTTTGTTCCATTCTCCTACAAGTTAGTGTTGTCACAACAAAATAAGTGCAATCCCCAGACATGAAAGTATGGTACACACAGAACACAAAAATTAAAATTAGAAAGTTCAATCATCACCAACATCCCCATCTAGTGTTGGGGTATAAAAAAATTCTTCGCGTATGTCCCTTGCTTATGATTGCGCCATAACCATGGAGAATCTTCATTATTTAATAGGATGCTTGGGTCAGTGTTCACTGTGAAAGGCGGAATTCCATCAAACTTATTATAATCTTCTGACATGTATGTCTGGTCCGCCACCCCCACGATGTTTCTTTTCCCTGAAAGAACTATGAGGCACTTTGGCTAATCGTATGATGTATTCGCTTGCTTATCTTTTCTTTTTCTTGGTTTGGTAGACATGTCCTTCACATAGAAAACCTGAGCCACATCATTGGCTAGGACGAATGGTTCGTCTCTGTACCCAAGATTTTTGAGATCCGCTGTTGTCATTCCGTACTGCTAATCTACCTTTACCCCAACTCCTGTCAGCTTGACCCATTTGCACCGAAACAAAGGGACCTTAAAAGAAGGTCCATACTCAAGTTCCCATATCTCCTCTATGTAACCATAATATGTGTCCTTTTTCCCATTGTTGTTTTTTGCATCAAAGTGGACACCACTGTTCTGGTTGGTGCTCTTTTTATCTTGAGCGATCATGTAAAATGTATTCCCATTAATCTCGTACTGCTCTGGATGAAGGCCGTCCTGTTCGTTCATACGTTGCTGGTCCTGCCGTGCTTCCAGTGTATCTTTTGTCTTCCCATACACGCCCAAGAAGCCTAGCAGGTTCACGCAAAGATTCTTCATCACGTGCATCACGTCGATTGCAGAGCGGACCTCTAGGACTTTCCAATAGGGTAGCTCCCAAAATATAGATTTCTTCTTCCACATGGGTGCGTGTCCGTTAGCGTCATTCGGAAAAGATTGTCTGCCAGCACCCTTTCCAAAGATTACTTTTAAATCCTTGACCATACCAAGTACATCATCACCAGTACGGTGGATAGGCTTCCTCCGGTGATCTGCCTCACCTTTGAAATGCTTGCCTTTTTTCTTAAGGGATGCTTGAGCGGAAGAAATCGACGATGCCCCGGGTACACATTCTTCTTACATTTATCCAAATATATACTTTCAGTCTCATCTAAGCAGTGTGTGCATACATTCTATCCCTTGTTTGTCTGTCCTGAAAGGTTACTAAGAGCAGGCCAATCATTGATGCTTACAAACAGCAACGCTCGTAGGTAAAATTCCTCATGTTTGTGCTCATCCCACACACGTACACCTTTTTCATGCCACAACTGTAAAAGTTCTTCAACTAATAGCCTTAGGTACACATCAATGTCGTTACCGGGTTGCTTCAGGCCTTAGATGAGTACTGGCATCATAATGAACTTCCGCTTCATGCACAACCAAGAAGGAAGCTAATAAATACATAGAGTCACAGGCCAGGTGCTATGACTGCAGCTCTGCTCCCCAAAAGGATTCATGCCATCTGTACTTAGACCAAACCTTAAGATCCTTGTGTCATCTGCAAAGTCCGGAAACTCTCTCTCGATTTTTCTCCACTGCGACCCATCAGCGGGGTGTCTCAACATCGTGTCTTTCTTATGGTCTTCTTTGTGCCATCGCAACAACTTGGCATGCTCTTTGATTTGGAACAAACGTTTCAACTGTGGTATTATATGAGCATACCAAATCACCTTGCCAGGAACCCTCTTCCTAGGGCGCTTGCCCTCAACATCACCAGGGTCATCTCGGATGATCTTATACCGCAATGCACCGCATACCGGGCATGCATTCAAATTCTCGTACTCCTCACCGCGGTACAGGATGCAGTTATTAGGGCATGCATGTATCTTCTGCACCTTTAATCCTAAAGGGCAGACAACCTCTTTGCTTCGTACGTACTAGCGGGTTCGTTATCCTTTGGAAGCCTTTTCTTCTTCATTGTCTTCCATTATAACCCCTCTTTCTCCGTGCTTGGTCCAACAATTATAGCCGAACATGAAACCGGACCAAAACAGGTGGTTGTGAAGGGTTTTTGAGGAAGAGTAATCCTTCTTATTCTTACAGACACCACATAGACAACACATAAAACCATTCCGCTTGTTTGCCTCAGCCACACCGATAAAATAATGCAGGCCATTAATGAACTCGAGAGAGCGTCGGTCATTGTACATCCATTGTCGGCTCATCTGGATTATATAAGTATATCAAAAACCATTACACAACATCATGAATAGAGAAGTGACCAAATTAATACAAGTTCATCACATTAAAACCAAAGTAGAGTAGTGACCAAAAAAATATATACATAAAGTTCATACATAGTTCTCATAAAACAACATACAACTATCTACATAATCTAAAACATACATTGAAACTAACATAAACTATCTAAAGCATTTAAATGCAAAAAGAAATGTGATCAAAATCGCAACTAAGCTAATAATTGATCCAACAACATAATGATACCAAGCCTCTTTATTAACGGTATATTTTCTAATCTTCAAGCGCATTGCATCCATCTTGATCTTGTGATCAACGACGACATCGACGACATACAACTCCAATTTCATCTTCTCTTCTTCAATTATTTTCAATTTTTCTTTCAAATCATCGTTTTCGTTTTCAACTAAATTTTAATTCTCGATAAGAGGGTCAGTTGGTATTTCCGGTTCACATACCTCCTAGATTAAAATATCTATGTCAAGTTGGTCGGCATAATTGTCATAAACACGAAATGAAACAAATAGTTATAAAAGATAATATACCATATCCGAATCATAGAACGGACATGGGCCGACGGGGGCGGATATCAAAACCATGGCACTATATATAACAAGCAATCATACAAGGAAGAAAATTATACAAGTAAGAATTTTTTTAAACAAAAGATAAGAACAACAGGCTCACCAAGGTGGTGCCGGCGACGGGACGGTGCGGGCGATCGACGGCGGTGAGGACGGGGACGGGGACGGGACGGCACTAAAACCCACAAATCATCCTTTAATTTGAGCTCAAATTGCATATAAATCAAATAAACTCCCATATAATTGCTCCCAAAATAAAAACCCACAAATCACTCTACTTCTAGAGCATGAAATGAGCTAAACTAGCAATGACAGATGAAAGGATGAAGTTGCTAACCTTTTAGAACCCTTGGATAGATGGGGCGCCGCCAATCTTGACAAAATCGTGAAAAAATGGGGATGAACTCGAGCTCGGGGAGGAAACAAAGAGGAGAAAGCAGCTCGAGCTCGAGCTCGAGCTTGGGGACGATGAATGATATAGGGAAGAAATTAGTCCAGGTTGGTGTCACCAACCAGGACTAAAGGTCTATCTTTAGTCCCGATTGGAGACACACATTGGAACTAAACGGGCTCGCCCAAGCCGCAGCCTGCCGCAAAACCTTTAGTCCCGGATGGTGTCTCTAACCGGGACTAAAGGTACCGTACGAACCGGGACTAAAGCAGGCTGTGCCCGGGCGGCCGTCCTAGATGTTGGAACCGGGACTAATGCTCACTTTAGTCCCGGGCCCAAACACAGCCGGGACTAAAGCTCTGGACGGAAGGCCCATTTTCTACTAGTGGTCTATAAAAGTAGAAAATGCTATTAAAAATATTAAATTGCACAAATCATACACCCAACACTAAATTATTTCTTGTAAAACGAAAGATGCATTTTCTTAATCTCCTTCCAATTTTTGTGCATGATAGTGATCATATTTCTCGGTGAAAGTTTGCATGCACTATCTTATAGTATTAATCTCCTTAAACTTGAACTTATGACTGTTTCCATATTTTGAACGCGCCTGGGGATGCTAATTAAAGTGGTAACCTCCATGCATAAGAGAGGCTTCAGAGAGTTATTTTGTGAAGAAAACTGTGAAAACAGCCATAGACGTAGAAAATGCCTGCAAATGAAAACATGCAAAAATTCTCGTCCAACACACACTAGTACAGAACAGAGTTTTGTAGCCGGTACAGGAACACTATCCTTGGTCAGTTTTGCATATACAACTGAAACATTTTAAATGTATATACTCCCTCCATTCACAATTAGAGCATCTCCAGTTGCGGCACCAATAGAGCGTCCGGATGAGCGCCCGGACGAGCTTTATTGGCGCCGCCTGGACGAAATTTTGCCTATTGGCACCGTCGCTCCCACTCGCAGCGCCAATAGCCGACGCGCCTTGATTCTTTTTTCTCAAAATTAAACATTATGAATATATTTATTACATGTGGCCGCCTATCATCCACCCAAAACGGCACATCGATGCAGCGTATCGATGCAGCCGCCGCATCATTGATGCATCGATGTGGCGCATTGATGCAGCGGCGCAGATGTATGAAGCGTCGCCTCGTAGCAGCGGTGCAGTTACCACGCGGCACCATGCATGCCGGTGGTGTTCCAAGCATCGCCTCGTAGCAGCGGCGCAGATGACCACGTGGTGCCATCGGTCGGCTTTAAAATGCCACCACCAGCCCTCTCGTCTATCCACACAGCACCACTGGCCCTCTCTCCTTCACTCACAAAGGAAACATGAACCTCCGCGGCCCCGGTGTCCAGCCGACGGAGAAGGACCACGAGCAATGCCGTCGCCTCGACGCGGCTTCCATGGCATGCTTCCAACGCCGCAACGAGACACGCCGGGTCCAGGGGCTTCGGATTATGGCGGAGGGGGTTGTAGCACCGCCACCTCCACCTCCACCACCTCCTCCTCTCCCGGCTACCTTCTCCTCACCGCCCCCTCTCCTCCCTTGTCCTTGCTCTTCTCCGGCCGGCCCCGCCCGCACACCTTCCTCCGCCTTCTCCCGCATCGTCGACCCGAGGCCGCGCCTCTGCTCCCTCCGCCCTGCCCGTCGGCCTCCTCTCCTCGTCGGCCTCCGCCCTGTCCTCGCCTCCCAGCTCCAGCCGTAGTCTCTCCCCGCGCGTGCTCTCCTCCTCAACCTCGAGCGCCGCTCCTTCTCAGCCGTCTCCCGCTCCCCGAGCTGTCCTGCGGGTCGCCTCGCCTCCTCGCATCGGTCCTGCTTCCCGCCGTCGCCTCGCCCGGTGAGCCCCAACCATGGCCGTGTCCTCCTGCCGTGTGCATGCCTGACCTCATCCTGCACCGGTGGCTGGCAGTGTTGTTGTCCCCGTCCACGTGTCCGTGTGTCTCCGTTCCCGGAGCCGTGTCTCCGTGTTCCATACCCGACGACCCGTTCGTACCGATGACGCTGCTAAGATCTTCCACGACTCCGTGCACGCCGGAATGAAAGTCCGACACGACGACCCGCAGGGAACCCGACGTGTGAACGACGACATGCGCCAAGTTCCTCATCCGTTTTGTGTCGGCCGCCTTCGTGCGTGTCCATGGAGATGAAGACCCGTTGCCGTGATTACGCTGTGAAGTGAATTTCGGAGTCCGATCCCCGACATCGTGAACCCCGTCGACCCCGAAGACCGGAACGCCAAGGTCTGCAACCCCGATGCCCCAAGTACGACTAATTCCATGACGTTGACTACCTCGACTACTTCGACTCCGGACGGACGTCTACTTATACTACTTCCTCTCTGGTCCGAAGACGTTGACTTCTAACCCGAAGATCCCTCGACCCAACGTGTGTCCCCAACCCTAAACCCGATATACCCTATATGCGTATCTTATCTAAAATCATGCATCATTAATTAACATCGAACCTTTATCCATTTAGTTGAATGAAACCAACTAAATTTAATTATGGGGTTTGTCCTTTGCATCTATATTGTGCACAAATCCCATTTAAAATGATTTGCCTTGTGTTAGGATTAAAATTGGATCACATTTAATTTTTCATGCATTCATGTCATCAACATGCCGCTTCTTTTGTCGTAGTAGTAAAATGCATTTTTGCGCATTCCAGTGTTCGTTGCTTCTTCGGGAATAGGACGTTACGTTGATGTGAGCAACGAGAAGTTCTGCTACCTCTACCGGATTGCAGGAAAGCAATACTCCCTCGCTAACTTTGCTTATTTTTTCGTCTTCTAACTTTTGTTCCTTGCTAGCCCTATGTTACGATGCTTGTGTCCCGATCCTATTTGCATGTTTACATGGTAGCCAAGATATAGCCATATCTCCACATCCTATTAAGCTGTTATTTGTTTATCTTGTTGGTCGGTGATTTTTCGACTGCGATTGTTCTGAATCATTCGGGAGCGCGTACAGCGCTCCCGATGGGAGTAGCTCCCGAGATTAAGCTGAATTGCTTGCAATTGAGGTTAAACTCAATTTTTCCTTCAGTCGAAAAGCCCGCTCCCGATGGGAGTAAAGAAGAGACTCGAGCTGACGGAGGTCGCAACTGGCTTTGCGTGACTTACTTTGTACTCGGCCGGTTTGGCTTACTGCTTTGAGTTTTACTCAGCTCATGGAGCTTACTGAATTTCTTTTCCACTCGAATGGATTTGTCGAGTCTATTCAGCTCTTAAAGCTTACTGTATCTTTGTTGCACTCGAATGAATTATCCGGGTGCTCCATCAGCCCGTTGGCTTACTTGCTACGCCTCCGCAGGTGACGTCAGCGCTGACGTTTTTGGCACACTCTGTGTCCGATGGGACATGACAGGGTGGTCCCAGTGTCAGTATTGACTGATTTGACCGTCGGGCGCGAAATTTTCGCGGCGTGATGATGGCGCCTCGATTCCCGCGTGTAGTGGGCGGCGTGGCTGGCGACGGTTGCTATCTCTGCGCGACACGTGGACGGCCAGATGAGGTTGTGGAGAGCGGTTTCGTGGAGAACGGCCAGGCGTTGAAGGAACTCGTGCACGCCCAGCTTGTTGCCGGGGCGAACGTGGCGCTGGCGTACGTTCGAATGCACCGGCCTCATCTTCCCTTGAACAAGGTACTTGACGGCTTGCCTGGAACAGATGACTACGCCGATACCCTTGCGGCTGCGCGTCAGATAATTCAACAGGTCCAGAACTTCAGTGAGCAACTTGTAGGGCCACTCGATGCGCCAAAGGGTGAGCCTGTAGAGTAAGACTACTAGACTGCTATTGTGTAGCATTAGTTTGTAAAAGATATTTTTCCCAAGTGGGAGCATGATTATACGTATGCTGAGGTGGTTGTAGTCTCCGAGTGAGTAAATTTTACCTCGTGGACAAACCTGTATGGCGCAGTCCCCGAGCGGATCGAGTGCGGACTAGGTTTTCGAATCGTACCTGTGCGGTGCAGCCCCAGAGTGGATCGGGTGCGACCTAGGTTTTCGAATTGGACCTGTGTGGCGCAGCCCCCGAGCACGTCAGGTGGCGGCCTAGGTTTGTCTTAGACCTGTACAACGCAACCTCCGAGTGGTTCGGATGGCGGTCGAGGATTTTAGGGTTGGACCTGTATGGCGCAGCCCCCGAGTGCTTCAGGTGGCAGCCTAGGTTTGACTTAGACCTGTATAGCGCAGCCCCCGAGTGGTTCGGGTGGCGGCCGAGGATTTTCGAGTTCAACCTGTATGGCGCAGCTGTGACGGCCTAGGTTTTGACTTAGACCTGTACAGCGCAGCCCCCGAGTGGTTCGGGTGGCGGCCGAGGATTTTCGGGTTGGACCTGTATGGCGCAGCCCCCGAGTGGTTCGGGTGGCGGCCTAGGTTTTGACTTAGACCTGTACAGCGCAGCCCCCGAGTGGTTCGAGTGGCGGCCGAGGAATTTCGAGTTGAACCTGTATGGCACAGCCCCCGAGTGGTTCGGGAGGCGGCCTAGGTTTTGACTCAGACCTGTACAGCGCAGCCCCCGAGTGGTTCGGGTGGCGGCCGAGGATTTTCGGGTTGGACCTGTATGGCGCAGCCCCCAAGTGCGTCAGGTGGCGGCCTAGGTTTTGACTTAGACCTGTACAGCGCAGCCCCCGAGTGGTTCGGGTGGCGGCCGAGGATTTTTGGGTTGGACCTGTATGGCGCAGCCCCCGAGTGCGTCAGGTGGCGGCCTAGGTTTTGACTTAGACCTGTACAGCGCAGCCCCCAAGTGGTTCGGGTGGCGGCCGAGGATTTTTGAGTTGAACCTGTACGGCGCAGCTATGGCGGCCTAGGTTTTGACTTAGACTTGTACAGCGCAGCCCCCGAGTGGTTCGGGTGGCGGCCGAGGATTTTCGGGTTGGACCTGTATGGCGCAGCCCCCGAGTGGTTCGGGTGACGGCCTAGGTTTTGACTTAGACCTGTACAGCGCAGCCCCCGAGTGGTTCGGGTGGCGGCAAAGGAATTTCGAGTTGAACCTGTACGGCACAGCTGTGGCGGCCTAGGTTTATGTTGCTTGCTGATAAAAGTAAAGGGGAGAGCACGGGCGTCACCCTCAGGCGGCTGCGTCAGTCGCTGGTATGTTTCGACTGCCATGAGGGCAGCTCCGGGTGTTTTGGGGACGGGTATCCCGTCCGCGTCTTCAGTCATGTATGACGATTCGAGGTTGCGGGTGATTCCGGCGCGTTCGGCCTCTGTCATTCGGGGCACGCGGGCCCTGTGGCGTCTTGCTCCTTGCGAGACCTCTGTCGAGGCAGCGGTGAATGAATAAGCGGCCCTCCTGGCACTCGACGCGTCGGCTTCCTCCTTGCGTCAGAGTAGCTCGGCCTTCTCTGCGCGAAGTCGTTCGCCTTCCTTCCGCAGCAGGTACTGGACCGCCATAAGGTCCTCTCGGGGTGCGTCTGGTGGGGGGTACGTGCCCTCCTCAACGTGCTTCAGGGCTCTGATTGCCATGTCGCGGGTGATGGTGAGTCGCGTCACCTGGTCCGGCATGACCACCTCCAGTGGATATACGGGTTCGTCGCCGTTGGCCCGCGACGGGCCGACCATGTAGACTTGTGCGGGGTAAATCTGGGAAGTGGGGCTGATGCTTCCACTGCTGCTTCCTTCGTCCGAGCCGTGCTCGGAGTCGAAAATGGCTGCAACGTGGTGGGTACCACAGTCGCCGTTGAGGCTCTTTCCGTAGAGTTTTGCGACCTTCACCGCGGACGCGAGGAATGGAGTCGCTGTCGTCGACGCGGGTGCGATTGGCTTGCGGACGATCTCGCGGCACGAAGGCGTGGCTGACGTAGTCGGAGTCGATGTAGATCTTGGCCTTGCCCACGACGCGATCAAGGTAGTCGAAGTAGACTTGATCCGCGCAGGGGTCGCAGCCGATGCGATCTCCTTGGCAGCCGGAGATGCGGGTGTCGTGGTCGCGTTGGGCGCGATCTCTGCCGTGGAGGCAGTTGGTGTAGTCGAGGCGAGCGCGATCTTCGCGGCAGTCGAAGATGCGATCGCCGCAGTCGCGGTAGATGCGATCACGGCAGGTGATGACATGGCCGTTGTAGTCGTGGCAGATGCAATCTTCGCGGCAGTCGAAGATGCGATCGCTGCATTCGCAGCATATGCGATCTCCACGGCGGGTGAGGGCGTGGTTGACGTAGTCGAGGCAGATGCGGGTGTCACCACCGCGCGTACTCCGTAGATCGGAGTGTTCCGCGGCTGTCTATGAGGTAGTGCATGGTACCAAAGGTGGTCCACATACCTTCACGCAGTTCAGCATACACCGAGCGATGGGCCGGCGGGTGGCTGACGTACTCGAAGGAGCCGAAGCAGATTGGCTCCCTGGTGCAGGCGTCGATCTTCAAGGTTGATGGGGCCGGTGCGACCGTGGTTCCAGCGCTCGTTCTTTCCCACAGACGACGCCAATTGACGAGGCTGGGACTCGACAAATCCCTGGGTCGAGTACCCCGGGTTGATTGAGGGGGAGAGAGATGAGCGCTGGTGATCACGACGGCTAACAGGCGAGGCGTTTACCCAGGTTCAGGCTCCCGGAGGATAAAACCCTACTTCCTGCTTGTCTGG
The DNA here is from genome assembly GCA_012064385.1 of Puccinellia tenuiflora. Lineage (NCBI taxonomy): Eukaryota > Viridiplantae > Streptophyta > Magnoliopsida > Poales > Poaceae > Puccinellia > Puccinellia tenuiflora. The sequence goes on along the minus strand of QRDG01000151.1, from coordinate 2,699,517 downwards.
TATTGATGTTGAGTGTGGCTATAATGGCGAGATGGCAATCTCGCTAGGGTTTGAGATGGCGGCTATGAGCGTGCGCGTATGCGTTACCCTAGACGAGGGACCCTCCTAGCCTTTATATGGTAGGCTAGGTCTCGGGTGAACGGTGCCGATGGCACTCACAAGACGATCGAGGCTGATGACCTAACGTCGACTATCTTGGGCCGCACATCGTCCTCCTTGGGCCTTCCTTGGGCCCTCGTCATAAGGCAGATGTTCTTGGCGTGACCCAGGTATCACCACCGTGGGGTAGTCGAAGAGTGACCCCACGACAACATGGTAGCCAAGATATAGCCATATCTCCACATCCTATTAAGCTATTATTTGTTTATCTTGTTGGCCTTGCGAGTCGTAGCACATGCTTAGCTTTGTTTTGCTCCAGTCATGTTCTAGTTATGCCTTAATATGATAGTTGGGTTAAATTCACATGTTAATCTATAATGTTTGGCGACGGGAATAATTAATAAAGATAAGGCACCGGCAGAAGGCCAATCATGGTGATTTGTTCTGCTAGTGTCGCCTAGGACCCGAGTTCTTTTCCTCTGATCCAAGACTAAGCTGTAATGTCTCGAGGTTTTCCCCACATTAGATTTTTGTTTGTTTTTCTTTTTGCATCATCATGACATCAGCATCATCGCATCGCATATTTTTTGCAACAAAAATTATTTTTATTAAACCCTATTTTATTTTTCTAAAATTGTCAGAAAATATTTTACCGAGACAGTCGTCTCTGTTTTCTAAAATTAATTGCCAAATTAATTTTGCAAAATAAAAATAATTTTGAGATGCGAGAGAGTAGCCCAATCAGGCCCAAGCCCACCTATCCTCCAAACCCTAGGGTTTCCCTGGTTTCCCTGGCTCTTTTCCTATCCCACCCCCTGCCTTTTCGCAGCCACCCTCCTCCGTTTTCTGTTTTTCGCGAATCCGCCCTTCCACCTCCTATTTCTTTTCTTTTTTCCCCTCCTCTCTTTTTTTTTCTCTCTCTCTCCTCCTCTTTTCTTTTCCTCTTTTTCTTTTCTTCTTTCTTCTCCCCTCGCAGCGCACCCGCACCTGGCTCCCTTCTTCCTCCCGAGCTCTCCCCGCACACGACCGTGGTCGGCTCCCCTGCTCCTCTTCTCCCTCCAGCCCTCTTCCCCAGCTCCTCTCTCCTTCCCCGTCGGCCTCCCTCTCCTCCTCTCCCCGCATCCTCATCTCCCCGGCTGCTCCTCCTCAAGCCAGCGCCGCCACCGTCTCATCCCCGACCTCGCTCCGCCTCTCCCTCCTCCCGCAGCCAGCTCGCCGGCGTCCTCTCCCCGCGCCGCCCCGCACCGCACTGCCTCTCCCAGCTTCAGCCGCCGTCGTCCCCTGCCACGTCGTCGGCCTCCTCATCCTGCGCGCCCTCCGGTTGTCCCCGCGCCCGTGCGAGCTCCGCCGCGCCCTGTGACGCCCTGGCCGAGCCCCGCCGCCCGTCATCTTCCCCTGCGCCGCCGCTGCTCCCTAGCTCCTCCCCGTGGCCGCCCCCTTCTCTCCCTGCTCTCCCGCTCCTCCTCAGCTCGATCCCCTCCCGCCTCCGGCCGTCCCTATCTCTCTCCTCCATGCGCCCGACGTCCTCCCTCACCGGCCGAGGCACCACCTCCCTTGTTCCCTGCCAGCGAGGCCAGCCCGAGCCTGGCCATCCCCTCCACCGCAACTCCACCGCCCGACCGTCTCCGTGCCGTGCTGCCTGTGTCCCCGGCGCCGTGTCCCAGCTGCCGTGTCGTGTCTCCCGTTTCCCCGTCGAGAAGCAGTTTCCCGTCGCCCGTTACCCGTTCCCGTTGAGTTCCCCGTTTCTTTCCCCGACATTTCCCGATCCTGTTCCCGATGCCATGTTCCCGACGGCCACTTGCCGTTCCCCAATGTTTTCCCGATCCCGTTCCCGACGTGTTCTCCGATGCCCGCCTCCGTGAAGCCGATTCCCGACGCCAAGGTCTCCGTCCGTGTACGACTCCGTGATCCCGACAACCCGCCGTGAACCCGACGAGTACTTCGCTTCGATGTCCGTTGTGCCGGCCGCCTTCGTGCGTGTCCGTGAAGACCGGTGCCCGAGTACCCCGACGTCGTGAACCACCGTCGACCCCGAAGCCCGGAACGACAAGGTCCGCCACGACGACGACCTGAGTACGACTACTTCCACGACGTTGACTACCTCGACTACTTCGACTCCGGACGAACGACTACGACGACTACTTCGACTACTTCCTCTCCGATCCGAAGACGGTGGTCCCGAACCCGAAGATCCCCGATCCGATGTGTGACCCCAACCCTAACCCCTATGCCATATATATATATATATATATATATATATATATATATATATATATATATATATATATATATATATATATATATCTTATAAACTCATGCATGCTTAAATAACATCGCACCTTTATCCATTTAGTCGAATTAATCTAACTTTAATTATGGGGTTTGTCCGGTGCATCTATATTGTGCATCGACCCATTTAAAATGATTTTCCATGTGTTAGGAATAAAATTGGATTGCATTTAATTTGTCATGCATACATGTCATCCACATGCCGGTTCTTTTGTCGTAGAGTAAAATGCATCTTTTCCGTTGCCCAGTGTTCGTTGCTTCTTCGGGAATAGGACGCTGAGTTGATGTGAGCAACGACAGGTTTTGCTACCTCTACCGGATTGCAGGCAAGTGATACTCCCTTGCTATCTTTGCTTGTTTTCTGTCTCTTACTCGTCATATCTTTTGTTCCTTGCTAGCCTTATGTTACGATTCTTGTGTCTCGATCCTATTTGCATGTTTGCCTGGCAGCCATGATATAGCCACACCCCCACATCCTATATCCCTGTTGCTTGTTTACCTTGTTAGCCTTGCGAGTCGTAGTGCATGCTTAGGTGCTTTGCTTGAGTCCTGTTATCTTTTTATCTAGTCTTGTTCTTAACATGATAGCTAGGCTCAACTCAAATGGTAATCTTTATTTTTCTGTTGCGATGGGAATAACATAATAAAGATAAGGCACCGTCGGAAGGCCAATCGTGGTGTTTTGTTCTGCTAGTGTCACCTAGGACCCGAGTTCTTTTCCGCTGATCCAAGACTGAACGCACTAACCACATGTGGGAGTTCTATGGGCCTCCCCGCAATCTATTACCGGATCCTCAAACCTGTCCAGGAGCCACAACTTAGTTCGGGTGTTTCTATTTACGGTGGTTACGATGATGATGTGAAAGTAAGATGATGATGGTTACGTGGTTACTTACGGTAGGGCTTGCGGCACGTGGCGTTTACCGCATGTGGACGGAGGGCAATCGTATGAGTGTTCCTCCCGACACCGTCCTCACACCGGTTAGGCCCACCTCGAAGCTTCGGTCGGACTCTCAAGGTGGATCAGACCTAGCTAGGTGGCTCCCTGGATTTGTTTGTAGAGAAGGGAAGTATTGCGTCGAATGCTCCACCGGTACACCTCTAAGTGAGTGTTTCGATGCATGTGGGTTCATTGGTGCATCCCTGCAGGGTGAAATCTTTTCGAAAAGCCGTGTCCACGGTTATGGACGACTTGGTGAAATGCGCTGGCTAAAAAGATCATAGACAACTTGCACCTTATAATGATAATAACTTGCCTAGTAAGATAGAATACTTGAATAATAACCCATAAAACTTGACCACCGTGTGAGTTGCCCTGATTGCTTCCTCACGGGCGAGTGATCGAGGGAGTAATACTTGGGAGGGTTTTTGATGTGGTGAGTAGTTTAGTTGGTTTCTTATGCGCTCTCTTACCTTGTCTCTTTAGACGAAAGTTGTAGCGTGTCTCTATAAGTTGTTAGTGCTGCTTGCCGCCGCCTCAATCGCTAACCCTCTTCCCCGGAATTCCAGCTTTGATATCTTGTGAGTATTACTTGCCAGCACTTCTACTAGTACTGACCCCTTCGGGGCTGCTATTCCAATGCAACCAACAGGTTTGAAGTCTGACGACGTTAGCTTGGGAATCCCTCCGGCTTGGCCTGGGCAGGGATATGGTGCCTTCATTTATCTTCAGGACTCTTAGTCCAATTTGTTTCTTGTCCGTAGCCGGACGCTACCGCTTCCGTTGTTATTTTGGATCTTTGTATTGTATATTTGCTCTTGACTCGGTGAGTCGTTGTTGTATATATGTTCTTTTGTGGGTTCCATCGAGAACTGTTGTAATGTTATCACAATTCCACCCGCATAACGTGTGTGTTGCGACGTGCACGTTATGCCTGGTGGGCGTCCTTTAGGATCGTTATTATGCGGATTTGGCTGGAACACTAAAATCTGCATAGTACCGATCTTGGGGCATTACAAAGCGCACTACCCATATGTGGGAGGAAATGGGACTCCCCTCGACCTAGTACCGGATCTGCAGCCTTGTCCAGGGCGCCACAAGTAGTTCGGGCGTTTCCATTTGCGCGACGCTTTATTTATTTGTGATGCAGGTACGGATGGGACGCCTCCGGGACTTATACGTGATGGTTACTTACGGTAGGGCTTGCGGTATGATGCGAAGTGACCATTCTCATGGTAGTCTGGGTTACCTAGCACCTAGGCGCAAACAGTTAGGTCCACCTCGGAGCTTCGGCCGGACATTCAAGGTGGGTCAGACCTAGCTAGGTGGTTCCCTGGACTTGTGTGGTAGTGAAGGAAAGTGTAGTGTCGGATACCCTGCCAGCATACCCCGGAAGTGTGCTAATTGCATGGTGAGAAGGGTTGAAGAACGTGTGGCTACATTTGTGCACCCCTGCAGGGTTAAATCTTTTCGAAAAGCCGTGTCCGCGGTTATGGACGACTTGGTGAAATGTGCTGGCTAACTAGATCATAGACAACTTACATCTGATAATAATAACTTGACTAGTAAGATAGGTTAATTGAATAATAACCTATAAAATTTTCAACCGTGTGAGTGCCTTTGGGCTTGCTGTCCGTGGGTTTAAACGGGCGGGTAAGGAATCGGCTGGGTTATGTTTGGTGTTAGTATATAGTTAGTTACCTTTGCGCTCTCTTACCTTGTCTCTAATAGACGGAAGTTGTAGCATGTCTCTATAAGTTGTTAGTGCTGCTTGCCGCCGCTTCAACCACCAACCCCTTCCCTCGGATTTCAAGATTTGATATCTTGTGAGTATTACTTGCCAGTACTGTTTATAGTACTGATCCCTTCGGGGCTGCTATTCCAATGCAGCCGACAGGTTTGAAGTCTGATGACGTTAGCTTGGGAATCCCTCCGGTTTGGCTTGGGCACGGATATGGTGCCTTCGTTTATCTTCAGGACTCTTAGTCCAATTTGTATCTTGTCCGTAGTCGGACGCTATTTCGCTTCCGTTGTTATTTTGGATCTTTGTATTGTATCTTTTGAATTCTTGACTCGGTGAGTCGTTGTTGTATATGTTTTTTTGTGGGTTCCATCGAGAATTGTTGTAATATTATCACAATTCCACCCACATAACGTGTGTGATGCGACGTGCACGTTATGCCTGGTGGGCGTCCTATGATCGTTATTATGCGGATTTGGCTAAAACGCTCAAGTCTACATAGTCCCAATCCCGGGGCGTTACAATGCCAAGCCTCCTTGACCAGATATACGCAAGTAGCTCGAGCAGTGCATTTGAACCAACTGTGATGAGCAGCTCGAGCCGTGTATCGGAAAAGTGTTTTAGTGGAACTAAAAAGGTTTAGGTTTAGGGTTTATTCTCTATTTTATGAGATGAAGTTGTATGCAAATTTATGTTTAAATTGAATTAGGTTATTATATCTAAATTAACATCCAAATGAAGGTTTTGATGTTCCTATGACAGAGCTGGCCCACCCCTCCAAAACGACGTGGCATCGCCCAGGGTTTCGTCCGGTGCGCCCAAGCGTCTCCCGTCGCGGAGGGCGTGGGCTAGGTGTGCTGGACGAGATATTGGGCCTCGCCGGACGAAATCGCGCTATTGGCACCGCGACTGGGTGCCAGATTTCGTCCGGCATGCTCAATAGAGCTATTGGCGGCCCTATTGGCGCCCCGACAGGGGATGCTCTTATATTGCGTTCTGGGTTTATTTAAAGTCAAACTTTATAAAATTTGACCAAATATATAGGAAAAATATCATTACATACAATATAAATTTAATATTATTAGAACCATTATAAAACACATTTTCATACTATATGCATTTGATATTATAGATGTTTGATTTTTTTGGATATAATTGATCAAACTTTCAAAAGTTTAACTTAAAAAAAATGCGATGTATATAAAAAAGGAGGGAGTATATTCTCCTAAATTTTATTTACATGCTCCCTATTATTTACTAGTGTTTAGACTAACCTATTAATACCTAGGAGGAAGATTTCCACGCCTGTTAATGTCGGTTTCAGGTATTTTCCCAGGGGCGGATGTGCGTAGGATTAAAATATTATTAATACCTGCACTTGTGTGAACAAAATCAAAAGTGGAAGCCATAATGGAATTTGCATACCCCACGTAGCTTGGTCTCAAACAACGGATAAAAATGTAGGACGTTCAAGACAGATAGCTGGCAGGAAGGTTCACATATCACAACAGTTCGCAGGAAGTAGACCCTAAACAAGTCTATCTGAGCATCAAGACTAACCAAAGTTACCTAAAGATGATTATTGATAACTTTGAAACCCGGACACTTTTGTTTTGTTTGAAAGAGATCGAATTTGGACTCTTTCCTTTCAAACAAAGTTAATGTTTTAATTAAAAGATGCCACAAGGGAAAGCGTTCCACTTTTTGTTCGGATCATGCATGCAGCAAGCTGTACATTGGCACATAGCTAGGCCAAATTATATTAGCTTTTCGCACACAATATTACTGAAACCGCAAAGAAAGAGAAGATGATGCTCCGTCATCCAGCCACACCACCTCCCTCTAAACCAATCAACTCAAAGTATGCACATTGTGGGTCGTTGGATTTGCCGAGTGGGCCGCAAAATTCCAATCGGCTAACCTCGGCTTTATTGAGTGTCATTTACCAAAACACTCAGCAAGGTAGTTTTTTCCTTTTTCTTTTTTCTTTTTAGAAGGTTCGTATTGAAAATTATCATCAATGTTCAATTTTAAAATCCATATTTATCCATTTTTCTATAAACTAGTGTACAAAAGGATTTCATGCCAAAGGATTGCATTTTTTATTTATTTCCTTCATTTATTTATTTTTTCAAAATAAAGTCAAAATTGCCCATAAAACTATTCATAGAGAGGGCCTAAATCTATCATCTTTCTTGGCAACTACTGCATAGAATCCTACATGTCACCTTAAATGATATTATATCATTTTTTAAACCAAACTAGACACACTTGTAGTTTAAATTTGAATCACTTTATAGAAATCCGCCAAACTTATTTAAACGGGCGAAAATAGTTAGAATGCGAGAAAATTCTTAATACCTGGGAAATTTGACAACCAACATGGCTACTTTGTGTGAAAATTGGATAGGTGCCAATTTGTACTATAATATTTTCATTAGATTCACACAAAAACTCTTTTGGCACTAAGAAAATAAAATAAAAATAAAATGGAAAATCTTTTGAGAACTATTATTTTTAAAGATGCACCTTTATGCCCCAATATGGGCACATTATCATGAACTATTTCATAGATATGGCCACCCATTGTCATTTGGCATGAAAGTCATGAAAGTTTCATACACGATAGTCCATTTTGTGAAGTTTTTTATTTAATATGTCAAGATCCATGTTTACCATTTTCATAGCAACTAGTACAAATAAATGACCCCTTGTCAAAGGATACAAATTTTTGAGTCGTCACTACGTAGAATTCTACTTGCCTATATTTTTGGCAATTTTTAGAACCAAACTAGAGCACACTTGTAGTTCAAATATGAATTGAAACTCATTTAATGGGTGAAAGTAGCTTGAATGCGAGAAAATTCTTATACTTGGTAATTGTCCAAACAATGTGGTGTACCTTGCGTAAAGATTATATTCCATTTTGCACATATTCTTTTACCTACTTCACAAAACAAATCCTTTTGTGACATTTAGAAAATGAAAAACAGTTTTTAAGGAAAAGTATAGAAACTCCATTTGAATACCATTTGTGATGCAAATGTACACCTATCTACCCAATATCTTACATCATTACGAACTATGCCATGGATATGGTCATGGCCATGATCATTTGGCTTGAAAGATATGAATGTACATAAATGATAGTCTATTTTATGAAGGTGTTTTAACAAAATATGCCATAAACATGATTATAATTTTTCCTAACAACTAGTACACATAAAAGGACTCCCTGCCAAAGGATTGTATTTTTTATTTATTTTAATTTAATTTGTTTGAAATGGTGTCAAAATCTTCGGCAAACTATTCATAGACAGGGCATAAATCATTGAACTTTATTTGCGGCTATTGCATAGAATCCTTCTTGGATACCAAATTAGAGCACAATTGTAGTTCAAATTCGAACAATTTAGGAAAAATTGGCCAAACTCATTTAAATGAGCGAAAGTTGGTAGAATGCGAGAAATTCTTAATACTTAAGAATTTTACATCCAGCATATATATCTATTGAAATGGAATATCCTATTGGAAATATTGTTTTGATGCAAAGACGCACCTTTCTGCCCAATATGATAACATTATCATGAGCTATGCCATGGATATGGGCATGATCATGATCATTTCGCTTGAACTTCATTAATGTTTATACATGATAGTCCATTTCATGAAGCTTTTGCAAAAAAATTAAAATCTATGTTTTCATGTTTTTCCTAGCCACTAGTACACATGAAAGGACTTCGTGCCAAAATATTGCATTTTTTGACTTTTCTTTATTTTATTTATATTTTTAAAATGGGGTCAAAATTGTGACAAAACTATTCACAACTAGGCCTGAAGCTATCAACTTTCTTTGCGATTACTTCATAAATCCTACTTGGGTATATTAAAATGATTTTTTTGGCAATTTTTAGGGCCAAACTAGAGCATGCTTGTAGTTCAAAGAAATGCAGCTGGGTCACATTTAAACGAACAAATGTAGCTAAAATACGATTGAAATCTTAATACTTGGGAATTGGCTTCTACTTTGTATGGAAATTGGCGAGTTACCATTTTGCACCATATTATTTGCACCCGCTTCACAGAAAATCTATTTTCACACTTAGAAAATAAAAAACGTTTTTTGTAAGTAAAAAATGAAACTCGTTTTGGCACTGTTGTTTGGCAATTTTGTCAGAAAACACTCGACAGCATGTACGGCGTCGTCAAATTTCCGCCAGCTGCGTTGAAAAAGCGACACGTGTCCATGTATCTGCTGAGTGTTGGGTGCTTTGCCAAGTGTCATCGGGACACACTCGGTTAAAGCTCTAGATTTCCATGTGCCCTGACCAAACACTCATCATACCACCCTAGTTGCCAAGTGACAAGTAATGCCGAGTGTATTTCTACTGCACTCCGCATACTTGCTTTGTTGACCGATAAATTGCACTCGACAAGTAAAAAATGAATATGCATAGATGTTTTGCTATGCCCACATATACTTTTTCATGATAGAGACTTATATGAAGTTTCATTTTTATTTAGTTCACTTCAAAACTTAATGGTAATCATATGTAATCCACTTTCTCCACAGGGCGGCAACCCTGGAACCACCATCATGTCCGAATGGTACCTTGACGGTTTGCATTTCTTTCTTTTTCCCGTAGATTATCAGAGTATTAGCTTTGTTCGTTGTTGTTCTTCTCCATATCCTATTTCAAGTTTTCCCTACATTATCAAGGTTTCTATTCTTCTCCTACTTCCTCGCCGTACAAAAATGTCGATCCCTGAACAAACTACGACACGTGACAGGACGGAGAACCCTATAAAAGATATTTTTTCGTGGATATTTTGGTGTACCTTTTGGCATAGTGCTCTAGAAAGCTCTGGCGAGAGAAAGCCATACATACGCCGTACGTACGCAAGCAATGATCATGAAGCGGCATGTGCTGTTCAGCATCGTAAGGGGAAAGATAGACAAAAAAGTAAGTTAAAGGTCCATACATGCATGCAAGTATTCCTTCTTCCTCTAGGCGCTAGGGGGTGCTTGTGCGACAGTAAAGCAGAGGTCTGGAAGCCACGCTTGCCTTTCTTCTCTGGCCACCTACTCACCTAGCTATAGCGCGCTCTCATCATCTCATCAATCGTCTTGCGGTGATCACGAGATAATGCAATATAGAACACGCGCATACGGCTTTATAGCATCCTTTCATATCGCGCGATCTCCGCCGTCCAACTGCGTCCTACATCTCGATCCCATGGTGCGATCGAGCCCTCCTTCTCCTATAAATTGAGGTGCGCCCTTCCTCTCATTGTCCTTGAGCATAAGGGCAGTGCACATAAACCCTCTTATAGCGGCCACCTCGCTACAACTTCTTTCTATATATATATATATAGTCGATCTCTAGCTACCGAGTTTCTGTCGATCGATAAGCAGAAAGCTGATTAAACTTGCTCGATCTAGAGGTAGGTAGGTAGCTTAGCATGGGAGGGAAGTCGTCCTTCTCCTTCTTCTGCCCCATGTTCAGCTTCTTGTCGAGGTCGAGTTCGAGGAGGTACGACGACGGCTACATGAGCGACTGGGAGATCCAGACGCAGAGGTACGGGAGCAAGGTGCGGTCCAGCGACGAGGACTCCGGCTGGTGGGTCGGCGAGCGCGACGTCGACCGCAAGGCCGCCGACTACATCAACGACTTCCACCAGAAAAAGGTCTCCGTCTAGCTAACACCACCAAAACCTGCGTACCACTACCATGCATATCAATAACCATATGCATCCCCGGCAGGACACAAAGGCGCTCTTGCGTTGCATGCATGATTCGTCTAGTCAATTACCGTGTTGTGTGATTCAAAGGGTGGTAGAATGAATAATACATATTTGCTTGGCAAATCTAGTTCTATATATGTATTTGTCTTAGGCAGCGTGTGTGTGACTGTGTGTGGAAGTAGCGGCCGGGATGGATGTATGTGTCACAGATCCGACGTATTTGCTGTACCATTCCAAGGGATGATAATGGATATATGATGTGTAGCACTGTATCCATGAATCCGTTCTGTTTAATTAGTAAGTCGTTTGCTATTCGTACTACGTACATAGCAGTGCTATTATGTACTTGAGAGCTCTCTTCTATATCTGCACGGCTCTCTTAATCCAGTCATCTTTTTCAACTCATGTTCTTGCTAGCTGGGAGCCTGCGCGCATGAGATCTATACGGTGCTTCGAGACTTTGAGATGTTGCATAACTCTACAAACTCCATATATGTCTCTTGTTATTCGGAGGAATAAAGACAGAACAATTCCAGTATTAAAAATTGTACGATCTTAGCCACGTCAAGAACAACAGACAGTTCCATGCAAAAAAGAGAAGGAAAATGGAGCAGGAAAAGAAGATCAAACTAGCGAAAGGAATCGATGAGGTGGATGCCTAAGTTTTAAGTACACTTAATGCATAATTAAGCGAACGATCGATCCTTTAGTTCTTCTTGTAACACACGCACCTTCTAACTATTTAAACAAATATTCTGACATGCGAAAGTTCTATGTGCTCTCTTTTAGCATTCTGCTTCCACAAGCATCTTTTGGGATGTTAGCAGTAGAGCTTATAAATCCCTTGATAGGAAAAGAAGACGGTCCAGATCCACATTAATGCTCTTTCTTTAGAAAAAAAAACTGGGAGAAAATGAACAACGAAGCGATACCTAAAGCACCACAAGACATACAAAACACCAGAAAAGGAACACACGACACACACAACCGGACATTTGAGTGTCTTGTCGCTACCAAAGTGCACACCCAGTATTATCGTATCGATCGGCCAAACTCAATGACAACGGAGAGGGCCGATCAACATGCGAAAGAGGAGGACATGTGTCTCTCCGATCCCACCAGTTGTGACCAATGCGGCTCATCTAACGTTCCTTGCATGTGAGGGGGCTCAGGTGCACGCACCCACACGAGCCATAAGTCCCTCTGACTCGATCCATCTCCAAAACAATGCCCCCAAGAGGGAAGGAGGCACCGAGAGCGCATCCATCGTCCGATCTGGAAGACAGGATCTAGGGTTTCCACTGAATCATGTCGGGAAAACGTAGGTGAGAGCTGCTACATCGACGCCTCCAATAAGGGTACGAGACCCATAGACACCGCCGTCGATGACTCCGGGCACAACCGGTGTACGACTTCCACCAATAGCCTCTCCCGCATAGACCAAACCCCAAAACTAGTCAGCCACTACACGTGGAACCACGGACCCTAAATTGTGCATCACACCACCCCCGTTACACATTCCTCCATGGCCGACCACACCTTCCCAGCCAACCCAATGCGTCGTTGACGCTTCTTCCACTTCTCCGCACTAGACGGGATGATGCAACACACATGCGCACTCAACCTCCAGCATAACCACGCGTTGAGCTCGGACCACAATGGCGCCATTCGTCTCCCTCCAGCCACCAGCACCCCGCCCGCACACCAGGGAACGCAGCCGCGGACCAGCAACAACGCACCTGCATGGGCCCGACCAACGTGTTGATGGCCATCTTCCTCCTACCCGCACAGGTCGGGAGCACGCAGTGCCAGCCAACACGGCCTCCAGAGCAGTCGCGCACCACGCCTCCGTAGATGGCCACTGCGCACCACCTCGCTCCTCCATGCAGCGCCAAGGATTAGCTCCACTTGCACCGCCGGGAGACAACTCGCATCTAGACCTCCGATTCATGCTCCATCTGCTCCTTCGCTGGGGAGAAAGCCCCGCCTCCGTCATCTTAGCGGCATGGGATTATCCCAGCTGCATCATCTGGCGGCGACGAGGTGGTTGGCTGGGAGGGAGAGGGAACATTGCATACTAGGCCCACCATGAAATGGTGCATCATCGAATCTCCTTGTACATGTTCAGAGGCACCCTCTCATTACATACTTCAACCCTTGAAACCTCACATCAGTTAGGAAAAATCAGGCAGATCCAACATGTAATCTCTTGATTGGCACATAGCATTGTGATTTTGTAGAGTCTAAGTGTACTTGATGTCAACTTGACACGCGTCACTACCGAAATTGGCTGCAGTATCGAGTGCCCATGGCACTTAGCAACTACGGGGAGGCACTTAGCATACACATATACCGAGTTCAACACTCGGCATTAAGCCTTGGCACAAAGTTAGTTGACACTCTGCGTGTGCCCTCTTTTTTTGGTCCAAATTTTGCCGCGGAAAATAGAGTGCGCGAGGGTGAAAAAGGATGGGAAAATAAAAGAGACAAAGAGAAGGGAAAATGAAAATTCATTTTAAAGTAACAGAAAATGTTTAATGCCATCCAGGGTGCACTCAGCAAACACTGCACCGTTATGTTTGCCGAGTGCCTCTGGCGTGAGGATATGCCGTGAATGTATCTATAAACTTTGTAGCTTATAATCTCATTTATTTGCATCATATCCAACATTATGTCAAAGTTCTGAGTATGTGAACAACCAACTCGCTGCTGCTAAAATTATCATGGTAGTTGGTCGATGCTAATCAGATAGACGTAGTACCATCATCTTATAACTAATGTGTGAAAAACAATATCATCAAAACATATTAACAATGTATCTATTTTAAAGTCCACGTCGAGACGAAATTAGCGGCATAAATGAATCGCTAATCGGAATAATGATTTAAATGATGAATCATTTAAATTTTTTGAATTCAAAAAGTACTGTGACGATATCACCCATTAAGGGGGGATATATTTCTAGATACATGCATGTGTTCTCCCATATAGGAAAAAACACATGCAAACAGTTGCCGCACATTTGCATGCATCCCCATGCTGCGCTTCTACGTAGATCCATACACCTCTCCTTGTGCCTCATGGTGTGCTTTACCTATTTATTACCCCTTCGATCAGTCTCTATATTTCGAGTAGCAATCATTTGTATTTGTAGGCAAAGGTTCCAACAGAGATTAATGAAGAAAAACATGATCAAATTCTCTATGTCATCTTACTTTCAACATTTGGTCCATTTGGATGTTCTTTGTCTAGTTCCCGCTCTGCTGCCCCTTTGGACCGGGCTCGTTTGTGTAACGGAAAGAAAACAGTCATTGTGATCGCGCGGTTGCACAAACAGTAGATCACTCGAAGAGACGTATGCATCGATGAATGCACGCACGCATGTAATTAAACAAGGCCGGTTTCACCTCGGAATTTGCAATGGATATTACAACAATTTCGAGCTACCGTCCATGGCGATCGACGTCCAAGCGAGCGCGCGCGGCCTTATGCATGATCTAAGCTCGAACTTCGAAGAAGAGATAAAAACCGTAGTACAATATTTACCACCCGCACCCACACGCATCCTCATCCCCCCTCAGGCCCCAAGCGCGTCGGCGCTCAGTTGTGGCAGACCTTGGCGGTGGGCATGGTGACGCAGATGGTGGCGTACTTCTTCTTGGCCTCGGGGCTCCCCTTCTTCACGTCCGGCTCCGCGAACGCCGCCCCGCTGAGGGCCGACACGGCCGCGGCCGCGGCGGCGAACACCACGGCGCGGCGCCCGTCGGTGGCGGTGGACTCCACCGCCAGCTTGGCCGCCGGCTCCTGGCCGTCGACCTTGGCGGCCCTGGCCACCACGAGGCCGCGGCGGGGGGCGGCCCCCTGCTGCTGCACGCGCCGGTCGACCGCCACGGCGGCCGCGGAGAGGGACGCCATCATGGTGAGCGACGCCATCGGGATGGATCGAGTCGCTGGCTGGCTGGCGGTGTCGATCGACCTGGGTGTTTGGTGATTGCTAGCTAGTGGGGGTGTGTTTTGGTGCGGGGCTATTTGGTTATGAAGATACGGCCGGCGGGGCGGGGCCGGGCGAGGCGAGGGCGCGCCTTATCTGCCGTGGGGGCGACGCGGCCAGTGGCGAGGAGCCGCGTGGCGGCGGCGCGTGACATGGCGGGGGTGAGGGGAACTCCGGTTGGATAGCGCGGGATGTGGTGGATAACAAATGGGAGGACCCGGATGGAGGCGGGATTTGGTTTTCTGGACCGGATTGCTGCCATCGCAATCGGCCATGGCCCCGTTTCGTTTCATCTCTTGTCAGAGAGTAAATAAAAAGGGAAAATTCATTCAGAAGCAGCAGCTTTAATCTGGCGAATCCGGAAGCACGAACGCGGATCGTTGGATCCGAGATGGATGGATCAGATCTTCTTTTCGCGCACGTCGCCCGCGTCTCCTCGCGCCAACCGTTTTTCTTTTTGTTTTTTCGACGCTGACATGCGGGTCCCGCTGTCAGTCAGTTTCCAGACCGTTCTGCCGCCCTCGTCTCTCTCCTCCCCTCTTCGCTCTCTTCCTTCTCTCGCTCTCCCGTGGCTACCGGGAGGCGATTCGTCGGCGATTTCTACTCTCCGGTCGATTTCGTCAAATCGCCGCCGTGAGCGTGTGCACCGGCGGTAAGTGATGCTTATCCCCACCTTTTTTTCCTACCGTTGTTGCTCATTAGGGCACCCTTAGCCATTCCTCCGGTGACCGGAGGCGAGGGCATGCGATTTCTGGTCCGCGATTCCTCCGTGTCCGCCCGTTTTTCGCCAAAATGCCGCCGCAAGTGCATGCACGGGGATGACCGCCGCGCACCATCGGCATGCGGTTGCTAATTATGGAGGATTTTTTGCTCCGCCCCGAGTGCTTGAACGTGGGGATGTGCCAATGTTACCCTTGGCATGCGTTTGCTAAATAGGGTAGTTGGTTTTGGGGATTTAGGCGGCGATGATTTTGGTTGTGATTACCGAAGGCCTAGCGGATGCGTTTTGCTGAGGGATTCCTTTTTATCCTGTCGATTTCGCTGAACCTCTGCCCCGAGTGCTTCAACATGGGGATGTGCCACTGTTACCCTTGGCATGCGGTTGCTAAATAGGGTAGTTGGTTTTGGGGATTTAGGCGCCGATGATTTTGGTTGTGATTTTGGTTGGGGGAATTATGGCATTCATGATAGTACGTTCTAGGTGTTCTAGAGTATTTTGTGTACGTGAGCAAGCATCTGCGAGTTTGTCTCATCAGGGTTTAAGTGAATACAGTTTTTGCTAGTTGTTGCTACTACCATTTTAAGATGAATATGCTTTGTTCACTGATTATGACAGGGTGGGATAGTTGTCCAAGTAACTATAGTTGTTGTTCAGTTTTTCTACGGTTTATATGAAGCATCAGAATACTGTACTTTCAGAAATATTGGTGTCCATTTTTGTTTCACTTGTTTTTGTATGTATGCTTGTCTCTCATTTTATTGACTTTATGATTTAGGTGTTTCAATGGGGAGGAAACGGAAGGCTGTTGATGCCACGACAGAGGACTGTGAAGAGCATGGTGCCCAACCGAAGCGCAATAGGGCATCTCCAAAAGGGGTTGTCATTCTGTGTGAGGATATGTCTGTTGATCAGAAAGCAGCCGTGGGTAACATGGAGTTGGACAGCATGCTTGACATCAAGTGCCCTGTTCTACACAATCCACTAATTGCCTGGTTTTCTGGAACATATGATTCGGACAGTCGTGAATTTGTTATACCAGGGCGTGGCAGGATACCGTTGACTGATCAACCAGTTTTCCGTAGTCTTGGACTACCTATGGGCCCCGATCCTGTTGTGTATGCTGTCACTGCTGAAATAGAGGCTAGGTTTGGTCCTTCACTTTTCCCTGAAGATGGTAGCACGCCCAAAATCACTCGAGTATTTGAGATTTTAAAAGACATGACAGCTTCTGATAATGCGTTCAAGCAAGTGTTTGTGATGTACATTATGTGTACTATCTTACGCCCTACAACCAGCAATAGAGTGAGCAACAGGTGTTACTATGTTATGGTGAGTGTTTCTGTCCTCGACTTTTCTCCTTGTAGCATGGTATCCGTTTAGTCTGCCTACATGTTGTAATTTGTATTCTTTTTAGTTGGTAACTTTATCTAATGTAGCATGGTAACTTAGTCTGCCTTCATGTGGTAACTTGTATTCTGTCCAGTTGGTAACTTTATCTTTTGTAGCTTGGTAACTTATTCTGCCTTCCGATGGTCACTTGTTTTCTTTTCAGTTTGGTAACTTTTTTATCTCTTATAGCATGGTAACTTAGTCTTCCTCATGTGGTAACTTATATTCTTTTCCAGTTGGTAATTTTATCTCTTGTAGCATGGTAACTTAGTCTTCCTCATGTGGTAACTTCTATTCTTTCCAGTTGGTAACTTTATCTCTTGTAGCATGGTAACTTTGTTGATATATGGATTTAAATCATAATTGTGTCTTTTTTTCCATAGGACAACATTGATAATGTGGACAAAATGAATTGGTGTAAGTTTATCGCTGATCAACTCCATGCAGAGCTTTCTAAGGGAAAGTTTAACACGGCTTGTCTTTTCCTCTTGCCGGTATATTATCTATATCCAATCTCATAATTGCATTTTGTTCCTTTTTCTGTTAGTTAGTGCATGGCTTCCATTTCCTTACTAATTTGTTTTTTGTAGCTCTTATATGTTGATTCGCTTGATGTAAGTGGTCTGGACCTCAGTCTCCCAGATGAGCGTTTTGCTATTAACATCTGGTCTAAAGAACTCATGGATGCCGTTCTTTATGCTGATTTGCAACCTGATGGAAAGTCCTATGGCAAGCTTCAGGTATTTGTGTTTGCGTAAGTTTTATGTTTATTATCTAGATAGCTTTTTTAGTGATTATCTGTTGGTAGTTTTTTGTAACTTTTTTTTGTAATTTCTGTTTCTTGTTCATATAGCTTAAACCCCAGTTTGGTATGAATTACTCCCTCTTCGGTGGAGTTGAAGGCTTCAACAGGTGGATTGACACATGCTCTCATCCAGGCTGTTCGAGAGAGGTATTTCATATTTTTTGGTTCGCAGTTGACTTCATTTTTTATCATGATCAGTTATATAACCTTTTGTGTTTTCTTCTGTTTTTGCTTATGATTCACTATTATTATATTTTTTCAGCAAAAATCTGAAGTTGCTAATTTGGTGGGCACTTTTGCGTCTGGTCTTGTTGGCCTGATGGGTTCCCTTGTGGGAGGTTGGACAAGTATACAACCAAGTGCCTTAGCGGACATGGCAGAACAGTTTGGTAGGTTTTCTGAAGGATTAGTTGGTTCCAAGGCTACATCATCGCGACCGGGTGGTAGGGTTACCCGCTGTGATGCAGCTGCAAGTAAGCGTCGAGATGGAGATGCAAGTAAGCGTGGAGCTGCAGTTGCATGTAAACGTGGAGGTGCAGCTGCAAGAAAGCGTGGAGGTACAACTGCAAATAAGCGTTCCTACTTGGCTGGTTCAGGTGGAAGTGAACCAGCAAAACCCCACGTTTCTGATACGGATCACCTGGTTAGGGATGATAGCAGTCGTCGCTTGCATCAGCATGCAGCTGCAAGTGCCACTGTTAGTGAGCCTGAATGCTCTTCTGGTTCAGGTCATAGTGCACCGATAGATGACAACCATCCCCCAACGGATGAGTTTTCTGTGGATGCTAGAAGCCCTGATTCCGAAATCAAGTGATGATGAACTGCTAGGGGATTATATGTTTGCTGCTAGGCAAAAAATCCGAGACTCGCAGGAAGATTCGCACACAGAGCACCCTGTCATTGATGATGCCAGCGTTGGGTTGAAAGTTTGTGCACCTCTAGTTCAGTCCAGTAGACATGTCGAAGGAATGAATGCAAGTGAACACATCATATCTGCTCCGCAGAAAGACATCGCTTCGGCAGTTATTGGTTCAACTATTGATGCACATGGCACTGGAATCGGAGTGACAAAGAAGAAGAAGTTGAGAACCTTAAGGGAAAGGCACAACACTGTTCTCGATATTGTTGTTGCCGAGCTCTCATCGGGCGGAGTCGCCCTTATGCCACCAACTGTTCCTACTTCAACGTGTGGCAATCGGAAGGATCTGCCTGCTCCAAAGAAGTTGACCCCCAAGAGGTACAACCATCATATTTTTTATATCTTTTCAATTTGCATGGGTGGTAACTTTAGTTTTCCTTTGTTGATAACTTTTAGTTTATCAGGTTGGTAACTTATAGTTTATTAGGTTGGTAACTTCTAGTTTATGATTCATGTCATAACTTTTTAGTTTGCACGGGTGGTAACTTTAGTTATCTTTCATTGATAACTTTTAGTTTACTATGTTGGTAACTTATTTTAGTTTAATATGTTGGTAACTTTTTTTAGGTTGGTAAATCATAATTGTTTTTTGTTGTTGTATTTCTACTACGCAGGAAGAGAGTTCGTAAAGTTAATGTTCAGCCTTCTAGGTCATCACCTCACCTTGTGGCCAAAAAGAGAGATGTTAGATCTGAGACCAATTCTATTATCGATGTGGATGATTGCTCACCAGAGCATGCTCCTATCAATACTGTAGGAGCTATCAATATTGAAGAAGTGGATCATGCAGATGCTAGCCGAGCTGGGGATGATTATACCGCTGCAAGCACCAGTACTGCTGCTCCATCTGATGTAAGTCAACCGGTCAGCGAGTTGGTTTCAAGAGTTCATGTGGATGCACTTGTGCTACCCACTGTACATGATGTGCCTTCCAATTTTTTTATCCCAAATATCGCATCGCATGGATTGCAGGTTGATGGTCATAGGCCGGTGATTTCTCGTCCCCTACATGTTCCGATCACTGTGCCGCATACGGTTTCTGATGCTGTTCGTGTGTCTGTATCCAAGACAGTTGACAGTGTTCTTCCTAAAGGGCCTTTGTCAGCTTTTCAAGACACCAATGTTGTGTCAGCACTGGGCGAACCGTCGACAACCTTTAGTGATGCAGCTGTCGCTGGAAATCTTCATCCTTCCAACAACCAGCCAGCTAATGCAGAGGGATTAGATCCCATGAACATGACAATTGAAGAATACGCTGCAAAGAATGGTGGTACATACCCTGCCAGTATGCTTTTCCATAATTTCGGAGAACCTGAATGGAATTGGCCAAGTCCGTTTGATTCCCCTGCTGAGACTTCTACTGATCATGGAAACGAAGCGCAGCCAACTCAAACTGCTTGTCATGTGCCTCCCACTGATGCTCCCAATGAAGTTGAGGCAGCTGAACGAGATGGTTGTGCGTCTGCCGCTGATGCTCCCACTGAAGCTGATCCATCTGACTCCCAAATTATCCACATTATAGAACCTGAAGATGCTCTTCCTATCTCATTTGTAATGCCCACTAACTCAATTGGTAAGTTTTGCTGGTAACTATAGTGTTCATTGCATGGTAACTTTATTATTGATTGAGTGGTAACTTTTTTTACTGACTAGTGTGCATTTTGTTTGTTTTCATGAACATTGCTAACTTTTTATTAGGGGCTAAATATAGTGTACACTCAATGGTAACTTTTATTATCATTTGTCTGGTAACTCTTAGTTAGCTTTTTCATCGTGGACTATGATGTTTTTGATGCATGGTAACTTTAATATATATTGCATGGTAACTCTATTGAATACCCCTGGTAACTTTTAGCACTGTTTTTTCTTTGGGTATTTATTTTTCATCTTTTTTTTTGATTTGGTGAATTTTTATTTTCTTTCTAATGGGTAACTTCATTGCAACCTGCTTGGTAAACTTCATTGCAACCTGCTTGGTAACTTTTATTTGTATCATGCCTAGTACCTTTTTTATAACTATGGTTTGTTATTTGTTTCCCCTTTTTCTTTGCATCCATTTTGTGGGGCATATATTTTCATATAGGTAATGTTGTTATTCGTACGCTCACCTCGCATGGAGCAGCAGGGATGGATGTGCAAAAGACGGTGTCAAAGGCTCTAAATAATCGAAGATCGGTGTACTCTAGGAGATGTGTTTTCTGTGGAGGGGGGTGGGGCGTGGGGGAGCTGGAGGGTTTGTGTTGGTGGTGGGGGTGATTTATCTGTTATAATGGTCCAAGACGGTAGTACTTTTGTTATCAGTATGTATGAATATTAATGACTCTAAATATCAGTTTCCTCGTTGTAATAATGTGATTCTTCTACGGTTATTTTTTTTGTTGGCTGCGTGATATAGAACTCCTGTTCTACTATTTTTTATCGATATGAACATGTGGTATTTGTTGTTGTGTTCGACGTGGCGACCCCTTTTTCGTTATTTTGATTACATTCTTTTTCTTCTCGTCCCTTTCCCTTTGTGTTTTTTCTGTAGCTCAAAATGAATCAGTTGATCGTGACAAAGTCAATTTCACTGTCAAGGATGAGTCTGGAGTTATTTCACTTGATGATTTATTGTCTGAAAAGTCAAGTGTTCAAAAGTATTATAGCAGAGATAAAAAGGCCCCTATGGAAAAAAATCCCCGAATCTGAAGGTATTCCGCCATGTTTTATCAAGGAGTGTATACAGTTGTCACATTTACATGTCTGCTCATTTCTTTTTCTTTATCTCATATGCAGATGCGCAAGACTTTGGTACCCCAGCAATGCCTGTGCCACGTTCTAGTATGGATGCTTCTAGCAGTACCCCGAGGACCCGGATTCGTAGGGAGAGAGTCATTCAGCCTTCCATTTACCTTCTGCCTCCATACAGTTCCATCATTAGCACCAAGCATCAGGATGCATTGTACCAGAAAGTTATAATACACACGCAGGACTCAGAGGAGTCCAAGCTAAAAAAGTAAGTCCTCATTTCTGATTATGCTTCAATTTTATGGGTGGTAACTCCTTTTTAATGCATATTAGTGGTTAAATAAAAAAAATTGTTTTTATTTTGTTCTACAACACTAGAATTCTCCATATTGGCGATATGTGGGTAACTGCTGGTGAACTTGCTGGTAGTGTGAGGCCTGAAGGTTTGCTATCAAACATTGTTGTTGAAATCGGAGTTTCTGTTTTGCAACAATCGTGTGGAGACAAGAAGGTTATATTCCCGTGGATTGCCACATCATACCTACTTGATCGGAATTTCAATTCAAATGTTTTGAAGAAGCACTTTAGGAGAGATGAGAAATATAAGCTTAGCCACAAAAAATTGGTAAGCTTATATATTTTGTTGTTTCTTTTTTACATCTCTTTTCTCAATGTTGGTTCTGATCGAGCTTTAAACCTGATGAAGCTATATTTTTTCTGCTAGCTTTGTTTCCCTGTAATCCAGAAGCTTGGAACATCCAAGAAGTCTCCGTCCCATTGGTACATGTTGTCGCTCAATATGGACGCAAAGAGGTTTGAGATTTTA
This sequence comes from Puccinellia tenuiflora, assembly GCA_012064385.1. NCBI lineage: Eukaryota > Viridiplantae > Streptophyta > Magnoliopsida > Poales > Poaceae > Puccinellia > Puccinellia tenuiflora. The sequence continues at coordinate 2,677,325 of QRDG01000151.1, read as the reverse complement.
GATTCTCTTCGGGACGAAAACGATGAGGAAATAATCGAACATGCTACCCGTTTGGTTGATGCGATTAAAGCAATGTACCTGGTTAATTACAAGGATTCCAAGAAACAGATCCAAGATTTTGAGCTGGTGTACATTCCTGTCCCGAAGCAAGACAATCCGTGAGATTTTCATATCTTTTCTTTTTCTTTTGTCTTTTTCTGTGCATCAGTTTCTTTTTCTGTGCATTAGTAGGCATTTGCTGATTAAATTTTTCTGAATACAAATCCATGTGTCATACTTTTTCAGTACAAAGTAGGTGATTAGCCTATAGTAGTTGGTAAGTTTAACCTTAAGTAGATGGTAACTTTTACATACATATGGTGGTAACTTTATGTGAAAGTATGTGGTAACTTTTAGTTTCAAGTAGCTGGTAATTCTATTTTTTTATATTTTTTCCTGTTATGCTAACTAGCAGTGGCAGGCATGGGTGTGGCATAATTATAAGATATAATTTATTTTCCATGCCTCAAAACTACTCAGTTCAGACTAGGTGAATTTTTTTAGCATATATTAGAAGGTAAGTTTAGCATTAATTAGGTGGTAACTTTTACCTAAGTGGGGTGGTAACTTTATTTTGAAGTATTTTAAAGCTGGTAACTATATTTTTTATATTTTTTTCCTGTTTTCTTGCTAACTAGCAGTGTCAGGCATGGGTGTGGCATACTGATAAGCTATAATTTATTTCATCGTTCTCTGCTTTTTTTTGTTCCTTTACAGGTTTGATTGTGGATTCTTTATGCTCAAGTTCCTGGAACTGTGGGACGGACGTGTTTCGCCTGCAATAACTTTTGAACAGATACCAGCTTTGAGGAAACTGATGACTGCTAGGTGGCTGGAGCATGCTGAAAACAAGTTAAAGTCGTGGAAGACACTTCTCGAGAGCAACGTGTTTTGAGGTAGTGTAACTTTTTTTTTATCATAGACACATAATAACTTTAGTATAATAGGGTTGGTAAGTTTAGCATATTATGGTTGATAACTTTAGCTTCATCAGCATGGTAACTTTGTTTTTCCATGTTATGTACAAACAGATGGTAACTTTAGCTAGAACAGTGTGATAACTTCATTGTTAGTAGGCTGGTAACTTCATCAGGATACAATGTTTCATAATATAACGGATTCTAAACACAACTTAGGCCAGAAACTAGCTGACACAATGATTACAAACAGCACATCTTATTATTTCTCTGCGGATTGAACGATCTGTTTGACACCAACAAAAGCATATTTTTCTCACTATTTTTCACATGCTATTTCCTGGTAGTAGCCCCAACTTTCGTAGTTTTTCTGGGCAGTTGCGCATGGTATGATCTGTAGATTTACAGCCGCCGCATTTTCTTGGCTTCTTTGTTGCAAGATCAAGCGGATTCTTGTTTGCTATTTCCTCCGGCCTACCCTTGGTGACAAACCTAGGTGGGTTTCTTATTTTTTGCGCGAGTGGGAAGTCAGTCCATGAAGCACTTGATGTTGGTATAGCTGTGTTGTTTGTGCTTGAATCATGCAATGGTGCGACTGGTGCGCATGGTGCGCTAGATGATGGCATAGTCAACGCTTGAGCTGCTGCTTCCTTTGCTTTCTTCTCTTCTCTCTTCCTGTATAGATCAAGATCAGCCTTCATAGCCCTCATGTGTGTCTTAACTATACGTCTTCCGTCGTTAGTCAAGCATGCCACTTTTGCAATTTTTCTAAAATCATCCCGCATTGATGCTAATACCATCATACTTCTTGCATCTTCTGGCATCCCTTGACGTGGAGCATCATGTACTGCCTCAGGGTTAGGGTCACCTAGGACATCTTCAACATCCCAGGACCACCGTTTTAGTATGTACTATTCTGGTATTTGACGCATACCGATTTGGGTCATCACCTTCAATACGTGACAGCATAGGACACCATCGCGTTCGAACTTGCAGCAGTTGCATGAAAAAATGCCTGAGTCAGTGTTTGCAATCACCAAGTAGTTTCTGTCTCCATAGTGCGGAACTGGACCATCCATTATGCTCAGCTCGTACCGATGTCCTTGTAGGGGGCGGCAGAAGTATGACATTGACTCCTTTAGTTCCACTGAAACCGGAAGAAGATGTTTCTTGTGTATGCTTTTGCCATTTGTTTTTCTATACGGGTGCGACACCACATGTCTGGTTCTGTCAGAGCTGTGTCTGCTTCTGCTTTCCTCTCGGCATTGAGTATCTTGTCTTCGATTGACTCGTATTGTTTTAGAAAATCAAATATAGAGTTCTGCGGGTTTATGTATCTCTTTAGTACCGCGTTGAATCCTTCGCTCCTAGCGGTTGTCTATAGGAAGGGGAAAAGTCATGCATAAAGTACGCTGGAACCCAGCATGCCCTGTGTTCCCACACCGGTTGTAGGTCCCTGTTACCGCGTTCTCCATGCAGATCAAGCATTGCATTCCAGTTCCCCTCAAACTCTTCTGGGGTTAGGCTGTTGTTCACGCAAGCATTAAACGTTGCATGCAGTTCAGGGTGCGTTGCCATGTATGATCCCATTTTTTCAGTTGCATTATGCATAACGTGCCACCTGCAGTTCCTGTGGATTGCATCCGGGAAAACACGGTCTATAGCTGCACGCATGGCAAAGTCTTGGTCGGTGATTATGCATCTTGGTGCTACACCGCCCATTGCTTCTAGGAAGGCCTCCATCAACCACACATAGCTGTCGGTGAGCTCGTTGCGCAGAAAACCACAACCAAATTGCACAGACTCTCCATGGTTGTTAATCCCGATGAAGGGAGCACATGGCATCTTGTATAGGTTGGTGAGATAGGTTGCATCAAATGAGATGCAGTCTGAGTAATGTGGGTACGCTTGACGTGATGCACCGTCTATCCAATAGATGTTCTCAACACGGTCCTCTTCATCTAGCTTGATTTTGTAGAAAAAATCCTTGTCCTTTTCCTTCATTTTCTTAAAATATGCCACGCAATGCTCCATGTCATTGACTTTGTGATGACGTCGGAAAGATGCTCTCAGGTTTGCAACATCTTTGTCTATGTAGGGCACATCCTCACGTCTGCCATAGAACCTCGACATTAGTTACATCTGCCTGGAAGTTGGAATGTTGCAGGCGTGCAGCATCCTGATGAAGTTTTGTTCTTCTAGAGGTATGTTGCGATGCGCACGCAAGAATTTAGTTAGCGATGGCTTTTTGATCAGTGGGTGGTTGTGCTCATCAGAGGCTGCCACAACTTGGTACCAGCCACCCCTCTTTTTAATGAACATGTGAGCCTGGCATCCAGTCCTTGGGACTGTACTCCTCTTCCTTTTCTTTACAACTGACATAGGATTCTGTGTGTCTTCCTTTGGAACACAAGCTGCGCCAGCCTTAGTGCAGACAAGAAAAACCTTTTCATACTCTTTATTAGGGTACTTCTTCGAGCAACCAATGCGAATACTGAATCCTTTCCGTAGTGAGTATTCCAGGTAGTGATCTCTTGCAGCTTCATAAGAGTCGTAACGCATATGCATCGTTGGTGGTTGTGGCGTTGAGTTTGCGTCAGCTGTTCCATCATCATCACTTTGTTGGCCTGACACATCAGTGCCTATTGTTTGCTCTTCATTTGTTGCCTCAGTATTTGCTGTTTGCTCTTCATTTGTTCCTTCAGTTTTGGTTGCTAGCTCTCCAACTGCTGAGAAGTATTCCATGCTATCATTCCCTGCAAGTACTTTTTCACCACCTGCATCACACGCCGACAAGTATTCTTAGCTTTAAATTACCCATGTTTTGGTAAAACAGGATGATAATTTTATCACATCCACATGGTAACTCTAGTTGTGTACCCATGGTAACTTATTCGCAGTAGCACGGTAACTCTAGCTATTTTTACATGGTAACTTTATGTTTTCCAGGCATGGATAACTTAAGAAAAAACAGGTTGCTAATTTTCTCACATCCATATGGTAACTCTAGTTGTGTATCCATGGTAACTTATTCGGAATAGCATGGTAACTCTAGTTATTTTTACATGGTAACTTTATGTTTTTCAGGCATGGATAACTTTAAAAAAACAAGTTCCTAATTTTCTCACATCCATATGGTAAATCTAGCTGTGTTCCCATGGTAACTTTTTAGCAACAGCATGGTAACTCTAGTTAATTTTACACGGTAACTTTATGTTTTCCACGCATGGATAACTTAAGAAAAAACAGGTTGCTAATTTTCAAACATCATATGGTAACTCTAGCTGTGTTCCCATGGTAACTTTTCTAGCAACAGCATGGTAACTCTAGTTAATTTTACATGGTAACTTGCTTGCAAATAGTTTTTCATACATACCTGCATTTGAGTTCTCCGCAACATTGTTGGCGCGTGATAACTCAGCATCCTCATCCATGTCCTCTGGTTCAGTGTTCAAATTATTTTCCATGGTCTCCCCCCTGTTCACATTCATGTCAAAACTCATTTTTTTCACAATCAAGTTCACATGGTACCATGTTATAAACTGCTGCGTGGTAACTTTAGTGTAAATTTTTTCTGATTCGTTCCTTGTTGTTTTCCACATGCAGGGTGTTACACAAGCATGCAAACTACTCTTTATACATCAGGATACAAGGTTCGTGACATGAACATATATGGAGGCATCTGGAACAACAGTTATAGCAATTTTTTATGCATAGATATCACAGATAAGGAGCGATCTTATGGTTCTTATTTTGCAAATGTTAGATCTAGTGGGTGGTTCTTTCTAGTTTGATGCCTAGATTGCACAGATAGCATAGAATTTCCTGGACGGCACTTATGTTTCCAAGGTTGTTGCTTTACTGATGGTGTTCATATACAATTCATGCATAGTTTACTGAATCTTGTTTCCCAGATATGGTCATCTGCTTGATTTTTGTTCCCAAATCATGGTGAATCTACTTGATTTGTTTGCTGTCCAATCTTCCCCCAAATAGCATGTGTTCTTGGTGGATAACTAAAGTAGATAAGCAGTGTTTTTGGAGTAGGGCATTACCTGATCCTGTTTGTAGCTTTCGATTTGGAGATTTCTTTTTGCAGGATTTCAGGATTTTTGGGATGCAAATCAACAAGCTACGGCCATGGCGATGATGCTTTCGTGGAGAAGAAGAGAGGAGGGATGGGCGTGTCTGCTGGCACCGTAGTGGATCGGGGGTAGGTAAGGGTTTGTGTGGCTGTGCTTTATCCGGGTAGGTGCACATGTTTTGAGCCTTGCGGAACAGCGCATATGGGCTTCTCTGGCCTTGTTGGACTGTACGTGGGCTGGCCGGTGAAATTGGCCGTTTGACCGTGTTGGGCCGCGCGCGGGACGCGCACGCACACGGTTAGTTTCGTTCGACGGGCCGCACGCGGGACGCGCGCGCACACGGCGTGTTCCTTCGATGTTCGCTTCCGGATTTGCCAGTTTGAAGCAGCGTACGTGTAGTCGTGTCTTCAGAAAAGAGTAAAACAACGCCACCGCCTTCTTTTCTTGCTTTGGAGTAGGATCGCTAAAACCTCGTTGCCTAAATAAATTTAATCTCAGTCACATAGCTGCATTTTCTGTTAGACCCGTGGATACTCAGTGTGACGGTGTCGTCTGTCGTGGGCCAACTGCTTCGTCCGGTCTATTCTTGCCACGTAGGCCTAATAAGTGGGCATGAACGGTCAGAAAACCGGTTTAATCCGAGCAAAACGTGGAAGTGCATTTTTAGTAATTTTTTCAAAGATGATGGTTCAGGGCTGCCCCAAATGTGGTGTGTTTTCGTCATTTCCTCTACGTAAATAAATCTCAAAAAAAATACTAGTAACGTGGAGTAAACACAACACCCTTCGGACAATGCACTTCACCAACTTTTCTCACATTCTCGCGCGCCCCTCCTATTGATCCTGACTTTTAACCATCTAGCGAAAATCGTATTTTTTAAATTTCCAAAAAATACGAAGGAAATCACAAAACATGTAAAGTTTGAAACTTAAATGTTATCATTTATGATATGTACAAAACACATACGCAAGACGCGATGCTTACCTTCCGCCCGTGCCACTTTGGGGGAAACCCTAGATCTTTCGGGATCGGGCGATGGTGGCGTCTTGCATCATGCTCCCCCTTGGGGGCATCGTTCCTGAAGTGTGACCGGCCGGAGGGACCTGTGGTTGTGGGTGGTGGTGGCGGCGAGAGTGGCAGTGGTAGTAGCGGCTGTCTTTTAGGCCGGGGCGGCGGCCCCGGATGTTGGTACGGCGTCCGTGGTCTGCGAGCAGCTCTCCCTGGGCAGCTTGGGCTGCGGGTGGTTGTGTCGTGCGGCGTTGTGGCTCGGATGCGAGCGGTGCTACGTCGGGACGGTGGTGCTGGCGGCGAGGCTGTGAAAGTGCATGGTTGCTCCCATGCATGGTTTTGGTAATTAATGACAATCTCTATGGACTAATGTTTGCATTGAGCTATATTTATAGGTGTGTCCATTTGAGTTGCTTGATCTCCATTGGTTGGAATCAAGGTTAAGGGAAGAAGTTTGTGTTGATCAAGGCTTTGTGCGGGTTGATCATCACTCAAGGCCAAGTGAAGATATGCCGAAGAAAGCGTCTCCCATCTTGGTGTATGGGGGAGCATCAAGTGAATCTTCACCGAAGCGCAATCGAGGAAGGTGGTGCATCTTGAGGAGATGAAGATCGTCTTCATCGACCTCAAGTGGATTTATGCGCAACGCAAATGTATGATCTTGATAGGGTTTCTATTTTACTGGTCTCATATTGTTTAGTGACAGACCGGATTATAGGATAGATAACCGTACTATCAAGAGGGGCTCTCGACCGGTTCTTATTTGTCTCTAATCGTGGTGTGGTCTTGGTGCTTGTCGTGCTCGTCATGACAAAGCTAAGTTCACCGAAAACGGTTTTCATATGCGTCTTCTTTTGCGGTTTTGGTGTTGGAGATTTTGCCGGTTCATCCATGCGGGAGATTTATATATTCCATTTCTTTGTAAACTCTCCATTGCTTGTTTGCCATTTTCAAAGGTTGCATTTGTCGTCCTCTTTCCAACAAAATTGGTTTTATTTCATTCGGACTTCAATTGCAAAAGTTATCGCATTTCCAGTTTGCGAAAAAGAGTTTTTAACTCTCCCCATTTGGTTTTATGATATTTTCTTGGACTATGATATTTCTCTGCATAATCTTGTTGTGCTCGTTGTGACGATTCCAACGAGTCCAAGATTGTCGAAAACGGAGTTCGTCGGTGAAAGTTATTGCATTTCCGATTTGCAAATGGGAGCTTTTACCTTTCCCCATTTATTTTTATATTATATTCTTGGACTATGATGTTTCTCTGCATATTCTTGTTGTGCTCGTTGTGACGATTCCAACGAGTCCAAGTTTATCGAAAACGGAGTTCGTATGCGAAAGTTATTGCGGTTTTATTTTCGGAAAACTTTTAAACAGATTTTAGAAAAAAAAAACAGACCGGCCGGCCCCAGGCCGGGGGCTTCCGGTGGCCTTCTGGCCCATGCGCTTGCTGGCCGACCAGCCCAGGCCGGGATGAGGCCGGCAGGCTCGGGAGGCTGCCCGGCCTGCCGCGCTCTCGGCCGGCCCAGGCTGGGTTACGTGGCCGGCTCCTTGCGGGCTCCTCTGTCTTTGTCCGCTGTTTTTTTTTCAGTTTGATTCCCTGCCGGCCCAAGGCCGGCATGCCAGGCCAGGCTGCCTGCACTGATTTCTCTGCTTCTTCGATGCTTCCCGGTCCCAGGCCGGGTTTCCTGCTGCCCACTTTTTTGTCCCAACGGCTACTTTTTTGGGGCCACTATAAAAAGGGCTTCTTCCCCAAATTTCGAGCTGAGCCCATTTTCTCTCTCCTCACCATTGTTACAACATTTTGAGAGCTCGATTCCTCCATTTCCCTCCGATGATTCTTGCCCAAATTTAGGGAAACAAGAGAGGAGATCTAGATCCACTACTCCACCAAACAAAATCTCCTCTAAGTGAGGGAATCTCGTTGGATCTAGATTCTGGAGTTCTTGGTGTTTCTCCTCCGTTCTTCCTCCTAAATCCCTCCATAGCATTAGTTGCTTTGGTTGGATTTTGGGGTGAAGGATTTGACCACTTGGTGTGATCTTCCCCTTTTGCATTTGTTGCATCAGGTTGTGCTCCCCACGGTGATTCGTGGGATTGAAGGTTGGGAGCTTGTTACTCTTGGGTCATTGGACCCTAGACGGTGGTGCCGTGAAGACTTCGGCTTGTGAAGCTTCGGCACGCTTTTGGAGCCCCCAATTGAGTTGTGGGTGTGTGCCCTAAAAGTTGTAAGGGCTCCGGAATCCGCCCCGAAGGATTCCGATAGTGGAAGGTGAACCAAACCTTTGGGTGCGGTTCATCGGAGAATAGGGTGAGGCCTTTGTGGCATCTTGAGTAGGCCTTTTGTGGCGAGCTCACACCCCTCCAACGAGACGTACTTCCTTAACAAGGAGGAACTCGGGAATAAATCTTCGTCTCCGCGTGTCTCGGTTATTTCTATACCCGAGCTTTTACTTATGCACTCAGCTTGGGCTGCGGGTGGATGCGTGCCTGCGTCGTGCGGCGTCGTGGCTCGAGTACGAGCGGTGGTACGTCGGGATGGTGGTCCCGGAAGGTGGTGTTGGTGGTCTGCTCGACGTGGCGGAATAGCTGGATGTCGGGGCGGCGGCCCCGAGCGTTGCTGAGTGTTGCTCTTAGGTTGTGGGCTTGGCCCCCGTGGTGTTCGTGTCGTTGTATGGTTTTCGTCTGGTTTCTTCCGCTAATAAACCAGGCATCCTCTTCTTAATTAATGGAAAAGGCAAAGTTTTTGCCTTCGGTTTCAAAAAAAAAACACACACACACACACAATAATTGAAGTTGCATACCCCAAATTCAAATCTTAAACACGACGATTTGTGATCTTGTGATTTTTGGCACCTGTTAGCAAATTTTCATAACTTACAAGAGTAAGGGTGTGTTCGGTTTGAGGCCAAAATATGCATTACCAATTTTCCAATTATGAACAAAACTTCGGTTCTTGTTTGGATGACTGCCAATGGGCTTCTTACTGACTCAAGTTCATTTTTTTTTTTTTAGCCAAAGCGGACCAACTAATGAGCACACAAAACCTTGGCCAAAATTTTGGCTAACCGAATATTTGGTGGGGCAACCTTGTGCTCAAACCAAACACCCTAAGTTTCTGCCCTCTACCTATATGCTATTGATTTCTTTCCTAATTTTAAACTTAGATCTTCATAAGTTGGGTTCCGATGTACCTCGCCTGATCTGATGATTTCTCAAGATAGTGGCTCCACAGTTGTTCAAGATTTTATTTTTTGGAATGTTAGCAGTTTGGCTGCTAAATTCATTGATTAGAAAGGAGAGTTTATACACGACGGACCAAAGAAAAGGAAAACAAAAACAAAAACACAATCATCCGGGAGACATGCCTCAGCCGGGGTCAAAAGGGAAGGAGGCGCCAGCCAGCCTCCAAAGGGAAGCTTCATCTCTGATTCTACAACTAGGGCCGCGGCTGAGAGTTTCTCCTTCTGAAAGATCCGTCTATTTCTTTCGCGCCAAATTTCCCAAGTGCCCAGCATAAGCAAGGAGTAGGCTCCTCTAAGTTTGCGGTGAAGGGGCGCTGCCAATGCAAGTCTGAAGCCAAGCCTGAATAGATGTTGGTTCATTCCAGGAGGCAGGACAAAGGGAAGGCAAGTGGAAGAGCTGGGCAAGCGTGTTCCAAATCTGTTTGAAACGAGGACATTCAGCTAGTAGGTGTATGGGCGTTTCAAGGCTACGTGTGCGCATAGGTCAAAAGTAGTCGTTTATCCAGCCCCTTCGCTGCAAGGCATCAGCTGTTATTAGGATCTTGCTCATTGCAGCAGTCCAAACAAAGAACCGACACTTGCCAGGTGCCCAACCATCCCAAATCAAAGGAGCAGTAACAGAGATAGTCGACCCCTCGAACTGAATCCGGTAAGCTGATCTTGCCGTGTATTCACCAGAAGCCTCAAAGTGCCATCTGTGTCAGTCACATCAGGAATTACAAAGCCGTCCCCAACGCTTCCCCTATGCTTCCAAAGGTGATTCTCAAAGCAAACCCGGTTTTAGGACAGATAAGGTAAAATATATATAGCATACTCCCTCTCTGCTACTAATGGAGTTCAAATTTTCATATCACAGATAAGGTGAAAATCTCCATAGCATTCATGCTGTAACCATTTCGTACCAACAAACAGGAGATAATGTTGTGGTCACATTATCTTTTAAGCAGGCAAGTCTCTCTAAGAAAAGAAAAGGGCAAAATCCAATACAACAAGCATCTATGAAGTCCGAGGTGGGTTCGAAAACATGGGCGGCGTACAAAAAAAACAAAGCCTGAAAGTTAGTTCTACAAAAGTGGATATACTATTCTACAAAATCTGTAAAAAAAGATCAGATCCATTCACATAACTTTCCGTGCGGTTAGTTGCCGAGATGAGACCTCGATATCTTTTGTGTATATATTTGTGAGTGCAAAAAGCAGCAGCACGAAGACTACTTGCGCGCTCACGATTCCAAAATGGCTAATGCTGTTGCCAATCTCCATCCAACTCCCCGTGTTTTGAACCTGTAAGAGAAATGAACAAGAATTTTCAGCATATTGTTTACTGCGGAAGTAGGAATTGCACTCTGAAAAGAGATAATCAAGTAACAAGAACCTAGTCTATGTTTGAAACACGAAAGAATCTCCAGCTCATGAGGGAACTGAACCGTGTCTAATGTATTCATGTGAAATTGTTGCATGGAAAATGTACCCTAAACATAGTAATCAGTGTGTTGAGCATGTCACCAGGAGTTAAACAAAGACATCTAGGTTCAGTTGCACTTATTTTGAAATAAGAAAGATTTTGGCCTCAGGTGCATTTAGGATTTAAGAATTTCTGCTCTGCAACTTTAGTCTAAAAACAAGAGTTACAAGACCATAACTTGTGCACACAAATGACAACTTACAAGCTCGCTTTAATACAACACTTACATGTCCAAGGGGTGACAAATAACCAAAGTTAAATTATCAAATTAAATATGGTCAATGAAAGAAAATAGCTAGAAGTGCTGAAAGAATATTTCAAGTACATAAGGGCAGAACAAACGTACCAGGAAAAAGAAATGAATTGTCATGACATCTGAAAGCAGTATTACAAGAAAATAACAACCGATCCGTGGAATACGTACTATCTTGGTTATGGCACTAAATGTACATCTGCATTAAGTTACAAGATACTGTATAAGCTTAAATCACAGATAGCATCCAGTTGAACATGAATAAAAATGACTGTCCATTTTATTATTTTAGACAGTAGAGTCTAAACAGGCACTCTGCAAAACAAAACGTTCAATATGGAAGATGCCCCCATAATTATTATTTTTCCTTTCAAATATGCTCAAGATAAACTTAAAAGGTTATACAGGAACCGAAATTATACGCAAAACCACCCAAGTAAAAAATTATTTACCCAAGGAAGAAAAGTAAAAAACCAATTTGAAGATTACAAATCTAACCTCGCCTACATATCTAAATGAAAATGAAACTCTATACAGTCAATTGCTACGTCAGATGCCAAAAAAAGTAACTGGCATTTAAGTAATTGCGGATTAAAGACCAAGACATATATGCTAAATTTGCATTCATGACGCATCAATGATCTTCAAGCTCTACAGTTCATTCTTCCAGAACTTGTCTCAGAAAATAAGGAAGGTAGATTAGAATACAGATTTGTGTCATCTTTGAATCACATATCATAACTTGGTTTGTAGCAGGAAGCCAGGAACTTTCACTGAAATCATACTTTGTACAGAGTGTGTACAAAGCTACAAAGTAACTGGACTGTGAATCTTTGTCCAGCACATCAACATTAACTTGATCTATTAGTCGTCACCATAAGATGGCAAATACAATAGTTAAAAAGGCAGAGAAAACTTACATGACAAGCATATATGGAATGAATAATTTGAAAATAAGAAGTGCTGTCATAAGAAATGGCTGTCAAGAAAAAAGGAGGAATGGTCAGTAATTTGAATAAAAAATGGCCTTACAAAGAAAAACAGTACAGCACAAGCACTTACACTAAATATTGTGATGAATCGGTACACAGATGAGATCTCAAAGCTTGCAATACTTGCAAAATTACCAGTTCCAAAGAAGGCAACATTGAATAAGATCATCTGCAAGGCACAAAGGCACAGTGCTTAAGAAAACGATCTTTTGAACTAAATTTTTGATAAATATTTCACAGCACGATTGAAAAATCATGGACTATCTAAAATACAAGGTGGTATATTAATGCAACTGTCAATATAACATGATATCTTTCTGCGAGGGACAAATTTTCAGCACCATGCCATGCTTTTGTTTTTTTCAGTGTAGATTTCAGGGATATTAGTGACTAACAGCTCACAGAGCTTGTACCACTGCCGCAAAATACTTTGTTTGTTCTTTTCGATACTTATAGGACATCTATGTGTCAATGTGTGATAGAGTTTCACAATTTGTTAAACACTAAAAGTACTGTTGTGGAAACCATTGATAAGAGATTAACTCCTGTAAATGGCCTCTTATTTAAACTGCAAAATGAACTATCCTTTATTCAGGTAAAGATTACCAGGAGAATAAGTACATCTAATTGTAAAAAAAAATACACAAGCACCAGTAGCTCAGGCCATGGAACTCTGGAGCCATTAAGGTAGAAAAAGAGGTTGGAGGGTGGAATGGCCTGAAATAATACTGCGTCAATCAAGAAAGGCTTTCACACAGCCAATGGGTATCAGGCTGCAAATGAACAAGCTTGTGGAGGCAAGTATGTGACGATTGACAAGCACCAGAAGCTATGTAACACAACAAGAAACCTCAAGGTACTGACAAAAATTTTCATCTTATGCTACTATCAATGAAACCCTCCAATCCCTTAAACTCGATTGGCATCAGAAACCTAAAATTTTCATCTTATGCTACTATCAATTCCCTTATCGTACTCCAATAACATTGAGACTTTCTTGCTACCTACTTCATCTCGCATGGCCATTGCTTTCACATAAGCTCCACTGGTCCCTACTCAAAAGAATTCAGCATCTTTGGCTGGAGTTACTACATCTTAATCCTAGCGAGGACCACCTATGTGGCTATGCCCATAAGGTATTGACTCCCAAATCTCTATTGGTATATCAGGGACCTTGTATCATGCTGAAACAGCTTTCTCGGTGTTGTTATGCACCACACTATGGAGTTGAGATCATTTTACTTGGAAAGCGCACTGCAACCCACAAAATTAAATGGAAGAGATCATAAACTTACAAATAACAGAGGGATTCGAAAATCAGATAGTTGTAAGCATCTTTCGTCATAGCCAAAAACTGAGCCATCCACAAGGCTACTATGACATGTCGAATCGCTTCCTTCCAAGCAATACAGGTTGGCAGATTCAAGAAATATCCATCCCATGAGTACCATTGCAAAAGCACTATAGAAAACCGCTTCATAGCTGCAGAGGACAACATTTTAAACATCATATACATGTACATGTTATCCCATGGATGCAGTACATGAACAAAATCTTTGATCTATGAACACATTAGCATAAGTTAACTGCGTACCCAATAGAGAGCAGTAGAAACGGAGGAGCAAAGCCCAAGAAGATAGATGTAAGACGTGACAGAACACTACAAGGTGAAAAAAGAGGTAGCACCATTGAAAAACCTGCCAAAACATGATAGGTTAAAACTAACACCCGAAGTCCTAGAAGTTTAGCAAGAGCAAATCAGGATAACATTAATCAAAAGGTGGCACATATAGTTTCAACACAAAAATATTGCACGCTTAATGGATTTAGCCTGCTAGGTTTCATATGGAAGAAGCTTTGTTGATCCAGGTGGTAATGTAAAAACTAAAGTTAGTTTCCTTACCCAGCGTGAGCTATTTCCCAATGTTCGGATAATTTGTATCCCCTTCTTCTTTTATCTGTACAGTTACTCTTAACATATTCCAATGCAGTCCTCATGTATTGTTTCCCATAAAAATAAACACTGACAAATATAGGTGATTATTAAACTTCTTAATTCTGTGGTACAATTATCCTAACCGATGGACTATAAATATTTCGTATTCCTATTACAATAATGTTAGAGAACTTCGTGCAAGGTTAATAGTCATCAAGGCATCAACACTCTGACCAAACTCTATTCCAGGATGCTGAAGTCAGAGGATTGGTATACAAAAGTGAATGACATCAAATTCCCATTGCAGATGTAAACTGCGATTGCAAGTGAAAGGCCACTAAGAATATATATTACTGAAAGCTTCTCAAATGGTGTCATGTACCGATGTATGTGCCTTTCCATGGCCCGCATCAAGTCACTGAATGCAACAAGAATATATAGATAATACATAATAGTCCCAACTAAGGATTATAATCAATAGTTGCTATCTTTTAGAACTAGTTGATACGTTCAGGGGAATCCATCCACCCTTAATGGTTTGTTAGACCTGTGTGTGTAAGAGACTCTCTTACAGTAATTAATCGAAAAAGAATCATCATCCCAGTTTTAGACCACTCCTAGCACTAACAGCTGAGATGTCCCGATTAACTCTTGCAGTATTTGTTTACCATGGACCCTATCCATGACAGTTAGGCACGTGTGAAAATGCGTGCTAGAAAACTGATATACTAAAAAGAAAAGTTGGCTACTTAACACTCTTTTTGAAAGTTCTTGGTGTCAAAAGAAAAAATAAATTACTACTAATTTGTGAGGTTCAGAGTAAACGTAATGACAGAGGAGACATAACCATGAAAAATTGAAGACAAGAATTTAAGACACCGGAGAAATTAACAGCACAAATTGAAAGATTATAGGGTCAATGCTTATGGCTTACCAGCTATGCACCAGTTGATCAACTGGTGCAATGGGTGCAGTTCTTTGTGCAGAGACCGATGAGATGTAGTTAACCACACCATTATTGAAGACATTGCGATCAAAATAACCTGGTGCACATTGGCAGCTGTCAACACTGTCTCAATTTTTATCTTTTACAATATAAATATCGATACAACAAATTGCTATTTGTGTTCTGCACCTGAACAAAAAATAACTTGGAGGATTTAGAGGGCTGTTTGTTTGCTCGATTAAGATAGAGCCAAAAGCTGGTAGTGTTGGTGGTCATCGATTTTGAAGCCATCGCAGTCAGTATTATCAACGCCCCACTAAAAATTCTGCATAAGTAGGATTCATCCGAGTAAACACAAATTAACTCTCGATGTCATGAATATCAGAGAACAGCATCCATAGTATATTATGTATATGTAACTTTCATATCTTTTGTCCCAGCCAATTTTAACAAAATGAAAGAAACACATGCATTAATTATGTCAACAAAGTAGCATACACTAAGTTGTTGTTTTCTGGAATTTCAGCTGGCATCAATGTGAACACCGACAGGAACCAGCATGTGAGCCATGTGTATATTGCAATCGCAGGGCTAGCTTGAATGAACAAGGCGCCATAAACTGAAGCAAGTATCCCAAGAGCCAAAAAGCACCAGGTATAAAGCTTCCGATCAAAGAAGCTCATAACCTGCACAGAAGTATCAATTATCAAATCCCATGCCAAATCTCATCGTCTTTATCTGGGTGTCAGTAACAGGTTGTGTACACACCAGAAACTCCAGTATGAACAATGCAGCAACTGAACTGATCAGGAGATTCATAATGTACTTGAATGGCATATTAGATAACTCTCCCCATGCTGACTTCATGAATCCAAAGTTTTGTACAATTCTTGTCCAGAGGAATATTGTCATGAATACATAGGCATGATAAAGAAGTGGAGATTTCTCTAGAAGTAGTATAATGGATGATAAACCCATAAACAAGCATCCGCCTATGTATACCTGCAACCAGAAGAGATACGATCAAAACAGTGTGAAGGAAACACATCAGCTGTCACCTGAACCAAAAAACATTGCAGTATAGAAAGTTGTATAATTCACTACTTCTCTATAGTTAGTAGTAACTTTGTACAGTTCACAAGAATGAATAAGTACAAAGCACATATATTATTATATTTTGAACAAAATTCTATATAATGAGCAACATAAGTATATTTCGGATAATGTATAGACATAAATTCGAAAGAAAGACTTGGCTGCCCATCTTACTTTCATGGAGGTATTCTTGGGATACACTTGAGTCCTCTTTAAAAGATCAGCAGGAAATATTGTATAAGACTGTAGCACATGTAGAATGAGGTTTGCCATCCATCCAATATATCCAAGGGTAATTGTTGTCATTAACATGAACCAGTCATATGTTTGAAAATAATGGAGACCGGCAAGAGCCATACTTCGGAGCTCTTCGGAATGCTTCATGGCAGTTTCATAGTCCCTTGCAGATATTAGATCCTCAATTTGGTTGAGGCTAGACAAATAGTTTACCAGTGGTTTAAAAGGCTTGAAATAGAGTGAACTGGATTGCTTCTGCTCTGGGATTGTTATGGGAAGACATGCATGGAGTAAGAATATTATCTAATGTATTCAGATAGGAGGTGGTAAATTTGCATAAGATAGAAGGCGAGTGACATGATGGGATTCATATTTAACAGTTGATAGTCTACTGTAAAATAGATTGCGGACAAATAATTAAATAGTCTCATCACTCATTAACACTTTCAAGTCTTATGTATAATCGAGTGCAAAAGGCTAGAAGCTTAGAAGAGTGGAGTAAGAAAATTTTCCAATCCAAATATGTATCAGATCATGTTCTGAATGGATACCTGACTTTCGGACAAACTGGCTAAGAATTTGCTTTGTGTTTGCCAGAACTGCTTCAACTTCATCAGCCTGTATAATAACAGAGAAATAATGGGATGTCAATTCAGCAAAAAGTGTGCAAGCCAAGGCTGTAAGCAAAAAAGATCTTTGCATGGTGTTGTGATGTTTATTGTCTAACCTTGCTTAATTTCAAATAATGGGAAGGTAAGTTTCCCACAGAATTCATAGGGCATGGCAAACCAACAAGTGTGGCCTGCAAAATTATGAAAAAATGATAAAATACAGTTAACAAATATAGAGGGTGCTGAGAAAAAAGGGAAGTAAGATTTCCTATTAAATTTGTAAACAACCATAAGAGGAGCTATATCAGCCTGGTTGACATCAACTCTTTCGAAGCCTTCAAGAGCCCAGTTCTGTGGCGTGGGCATATCGTGTCTGTGGTCATCAACAAACCGAAAGCCATCATCAGGTTTGTCTGTATAGGCTAAGAACTTCGGGCTCCTGATTCCAGCCCCCCATGCTACAAGAGGGGTATCGGTATTTGAAGGGTGTCCATCTCCATGGCTTCCTATCAGTAGAAATGCAAAATTAAATTGGTATAATAAAAAACTGGCATCATATAAATGAATTATATGATGTACAAAAACCAAACAACCCTAGTCTACAAAATAAAAAAGTGAACCAAGAACATAAGCCTCTGCTATTACCAACAGTTCAGTGATACATTAAGAAGTCATTGATGCACGTGCACCCCGAGGCAATGTCACTCAAAGGTTAGACCAAACTAAGTGCACTACGAAGTACCAACATGCCATGCCCTAAGCTGTCAAACCTTTAGTTCCAGTACTTTATCGGGATCTTTAGCTCGAAAAAAATGGAAAAAAGAACGGAAGTTGATTGGAAACATCATTTTGTATAATATTTTATAGTACCTTTGTCACTCATTCCATGATCTGCAGTGAAAACATAAGCTGTTTGGTTGTCGTTGAAGTAGCTTTCCATGAGATTGTACATTTTCTCAGCAATTTCATCAACAACCTTCACATTGTTCAGATAGATGCTTGAATAGGGCCGATGGGCGTGACCATTTGAATCGCAACCAAGCAAGTGCAGAAATATAACCAACTTATCCTGTAGGAGCAACTGCCTCAATTTAACATCATGAAGGGACCTGTTGAGAAGACCTTCAAACTGGTCAAATGACCAATGATCCAAAAATGATGCATCTGCAAACAAGGTCTCTAACCAGGTAAATACATGATTCAATAGACAAAACAACAAGATAAGTAGAGGCCTGATGCCTTAGATTACGTGATATTTAGATTTCCAGTGGTTAATCCCTTGGTTATTCATACAAGTAGCATGGCTATTTAGATAATTACCTTTTTAACCAGGTGGATAGAAGGTTATTAGTTCAACAAAAATAATTTTGATTACATATTTCTGATACACAATTACAACCCTAAACTCAGAAAGCAGCTCTAGAACCCTATTTCAAAACTATATTATCAACTGAAAGACTGTGACATGAACTTTTAGAACACGAGAATATTCAGTACAACGGGCATGCATTTTAAGTAAGCATAGCATTATCATTTATGTTCATAAAGGCACGAGATGATTCTTTGATTGACATAAAGATCAGAGCAAAATAAAATGCAGGTCATTCCACTGCGAATTTGTGGCATGCAGAAGCAATAAATCTGACCTGTTGCAAAGTCTTCATAGTCATGAGGATAAGAACCCCATGTACTGTGAGGTAAGCTGCTGCAGAATATAGGAACAATATCTGGACTGCCGAACGAGATAGTGTGTCGACTTTGATTGAATACAGAATCAAACTCAACTGGGTTGGCCTTCCATCCTGCACTACACAGTAAGCAAATGTGTGAGCATCATGGAAGCATTTCTATGCAATTTGAACTAGCCATCACTTCCTACATTCATCTCTTAAGTGCCTAAATACCGCTCCATTAACACTTAAGCCATCATAGGGCATCAGGGGATTGCACAATAACTGATGTTTGTTAATCATAATCAAGTACAGGCTGTAAATCCTACGCTATAAATCATACGCTCATGCCTTTAGATCATACTCTCATAGACCATGGTCACTGGCACATGGCCCAGTACATGTATAGTGCCCAGTGTGTCAGTGGATTGTGGGAACAAGTACCACCCGCACTAGTACAGTAGTAACAAAAGAACAACCGCACCCTGATGCATAAATATCACTTAAATTCTGATAACTGGCAAGGAAGTTCTAGTCAGATTAAGCAATACAGAAACCAAATCCATTGTACTAGAATATTACAGTAAGTTAAAAGACTTGTTGTAACATGTCCATGTCAGTGTTGTCGACTCCCAAGGTATTGCCACCATACTTAATACGTCCTTGTTCCAATATGCAAACACCCAGCATTGAACACTAACATCATGTTGTAGCGTGGGAGTGGGTTCTAATCAAATGCGCAGATCGGCTATTACCTGAGGTAACTAATCAATATTAGCAATATACATAGTATTTGCACCCCCTTCGTAATTTTGAACTATTATAACGTAGGCATGAATTGTGTTACGGGATTGGCATTAAAACCCCAACTAACGGCAGGAATTCAGGTTGGCAGTAAGCACCAACAACCAACATTGTAGCTCATAGTGGAATACTACTAGCCAGTAGAGATAAGCTGGAACTAGAGCTGAAACAGCGCACCTTTTGTGACAGCACTCGGGTCCTCGTAGAAGCCGGCGATGATGGCGACGTGGCCGGGCCTGGACTCGGTGGGCGGCCGCGCGTGGCTGACGCCCCACCGGCCCTTCTCCTCGATCACCCCGCGCAGGAACGGCGCTCTGTACCTCCCCCGCTCGTCTGGCTCGAAGAACTTGTCCGCCCTGAGCCCGTCCGCTGCACGCACCGAAAACCATCACCACATCACACACACACACACACACACACACAAACAACACGGTCGAACACTCCAAAAATCGAGAGAAACCTTGAGCAGCCAGATCATAGAAGGGGAGTGAGACAACGAACCGATAAGGAGGACGAGGCGCTTGGCGGGAGGCGCGGAGAGGCGGGGCGGCACGGGGGCCATGCCGTGGACGATGGGGGACTTGAAGTAGATGTCGAATATGCTCAGCATGTAGACGGCGTGGAGCGCGATACCGAGGATGACCAGCCACCGCTCGCGCCGCCGCGTGGAGGCGGACGGCGAGTGCGGCTGCGGGCGAGGGCGGCCGGCCATTGTGTGGCGGGCACCGGCCGTGGAGCGCAGGTGGTCAGGTGGATCTGGGACTGGACTGGAGGGGACGGGAGGAGCGGGAAGCAGTTGGACTGCCACGACTAGTGCAGACCACTCTCTGCTTTTTTGACAGGGCCTTTCTTTTTCAGCTGCAGACCAGTCTCTGCTGAATCTTTAACGAAATCTTTGCTCTTCCCGCATGGTGTATTTGTTTTTTCACAAGTTTGTCTTACCAAAGATTTGTCTAACCAAAATTTTGGTTTAGATCTTAGAGCATCTCGTCGGAACACATGTCCGAACCTATGGGACCGGTTGTCCCCGAGAGCTTCTTAAAAAAACACTCAAAAACGAATAGATCGAATTTATTTCAATTTTAGGATATTACAAAAGCTAACATCAATCTAAGCCTAAGCGCTAAACCTAATCTTGGTCAACGACGGGAGGGGGATCGACGCGGTCGTTCCCGGCCTCGCCGTCATGCGTCGTTGGGGTGTGCACCGCTTGCGCTTTGCGCGCCAGCCTCCTCTTTGTCGATGCTTCATGTGCCACCTGGTGGAGTGTATCCTCTATCCACAGGCGAGCGACATGCACTGCCTCGGCCGGGTCTTGCAATGTCATGGCGTTTGTCATTCCTCCGTCATTAAGCAACGAACAACTGCCTTTCTCCTTGTAGTGGCGACATAGATCTTCATAACACGTTGCTTAATGAGTTTGATGGTTTTCTTGGTGATCATTTCCCTTCGCCGGCGTTGGAGTCTCTCTATAACACCCCAGCCACCCTGAGCTGGCTCTAGTTATGCCTGATTTAGGTGATCAATGGTTATTGTTAGAGCATCTCCAACCAGACCCCCTCCACCCCCTCCCCCCCCCCCCCCCCCCCCCCCACCCACCTACGCACAGACTTTTCCCACATTTGTCCGGATGGACAGTCCGGACAAGAGACAGAAGGAAAAACCTTACTCAACCGGCACACCCACATTGTCCCTATACATCTAGAATGTCCGGCGCCCATCATACTCAGCTCCAGGTGTGTTCGGACAGTCCACCTGGCCCACCCTGGGCCATTTTTCTCATTCTTTTTCTTTCTTTTGCCCTTCTCCCTACTTCTCCACCAATCACATGGAAGTGACCGAACAATTTTGCAGTATATGGCTAGACACACCACAACAAATGATAGTCCATAGCAGACACGTCCTAACATATAGGAGGGGTCAAATTTGACAATGTTGTTGGAGATGCTCTTAGGGGTACGGTACATCATAGGCAGTGTTGGATTAGGCGGCGCCTAGGCAACGCTTTAGCACGCTTAAGCTCTAGGCGATGTGCAAACGCCTCGCCTAGGGCATAAGCGGAACTCTAGGCAGTGCAAGCAATAAATTGTCTTCTCCACCAAGAAATCATGCCATATTACACTGAAGAACCAGATGGAAATGGCAGTTGTTGGTAGCATACTCATTTATATGGTCTAAATTGTCGTGTATAGGTATATAATAACCCAAATACACACCTAGTGGTACAAAACATATGCCCGCCTAGGCTACGCCTAGTGCGCTTAATCGTCGCCTAGGCGCTAGGCGAATGCCAACCGCCTCGCCTACGCCTAGCGCTTTTTCCAACCTTGATCATAGGAGAGTTCTATAATGTTAGATCGATGCGAAGATATGGTAGATACTCCGGATCTTTTCATATTAGTAGAGACTAGCACATATATTGTAACATGAAAACATCACTTTGTGAGTTGTTTCCATGTGAAGTATATGGGGATGCCTCTATCACTTGGAAGACTTCGCCAATTGACCTTCCACCATTTATCGACAAGGCGGCCTCCCGGTTAAATCCCTGGAAAAGAAAGCTCATTATAAGGGCCGGCTGCATGGATTTGGTGAGATTTGTACTAACCTCCCTCCCCATCTTCCTGCTTACTGTTATTAAGGCCGACAAAGGGACTCTCAAAACTTTTGATAAGATTTGACGTGGCATGCTTTGGGATTGTTGTGCACTCGTTAAAGGTGGAAAATACAAAGTCAACTAGCAAAAGGTCTATCATCCTAAGAATTTGGGAGGTCTTCGTATCTAGGACCTGGACAAATTTGCTCATGCCCTTTGTCTACGGTGGCTTTGGTATGAATGGACGGCACCTGACAAGGCCGGGATGGGCCTCAAGACCCCTAATAATGGCGTAGATAGAGATCTTTTCAATGCTGCAACCAGGGTGATGGTGGGCGATGGTGGATGGCGTCCTTCTGGTCATCATCCTGGCTAAACGGCTTTACACCTAATGACATCACCCCCAAAAATTTATGAGGCCTCAAGACGCAAGAAGAAGTCGATGTGTGATGCTTTGTTAGATCTGATACGTTTCAAACATATCTATAATTTTTGATTGATCCATGCTAGTTTTGTGATGTTGTCACATGTTTTTACTATCATATTACATCATTTTTATGCATTTTGTCGGACTAACCTATTGACAAGATGCCCAGTGCCAGTTCCCTATTTTTGTGCTGATTTTGTTGCAGAGAGTTACTTGCGGAAATATTCTCAGAATTGGACGAAAATTTACGACGATTTTTTATTGAAGAAATAAGGACCGGAGCCAGAAGGGCGACCCCGGGAGGGACCCACAGCCCTGGGGCGGGTCCCACCCACGGGTGACAGGGGGGCCGCGGCCGAGGCCCATCTGTGCCCCTCAGAGACCCCCTCGCGACGCCCTTTGGCCTATAAATCATCCCCGTCGAGAAAACCCTAACCCCCGAAGGATTTTCCCAAATACGATACAGAGCTCCGCCGCCATCGCCGACAAGTTTCGGGGGTTCAGAAGGTCCTGTTCCGGCACCCTGCCGGGACGGGGATCGACCGTCGGGCCATCTCCATCAACGCCGCTGCTTCCCACGATGAGGAGGGAGTAGTCCCTCACCGGGGCTGAGGCTTATACAAGTAGCTATGTGGTTATCTCTCTCTCCCATGATGTGATCTTCGTTGTGATCATGAGCTTTGTTAGTATAGTTGAATACATGATGTTTCCATATGTGTAATGGATATGATGTTGCTCAAGTGGTGTTATCTAGTATAATTTGCGGAGTCACCGTTGTGATCACGGTACCTCAGTGACAGTGTGGGTGCCGTGTGTGATTCTATGCATCAAGATTAGAGGGATCTTCATCATGAGTTTGTTCTTTATTATTGTTGGATTGAATAGATCATGAGGTTTCTTGATGCTTGTGTTATTGAAGAAAGAGACTATTCAAGAAATAGGTTGTGGTGTTTGTTAGTACTATCTTTGGATGCGGATAGTGACAGCATAAAGTATCCATAGATGTGGAATACGGACTTTAAGGTGTGCTTCTCATAGCCCTACGCAATTCTCATCCTATTTGATCCACAAAAGAATGATCTCCGAGTAACGTCTACCATGCATGTATTTTTGTGGGAACTATCATGTGTTTAATTATTTTAATGATATTGAGAGTAGTCACTAGTGAAAGTATGAAGCCTAGGCCTTGTTTCCAAGCATTGATATACCGTTTTTAGTCACTTTTGTCACTTGTTTGCTTGCTGTCATTTTTATTACAGAATTACAAAATCACCTTTTACCATCCATATCACTTGCATTTTACTATCTCTTCGCCGAACTAGTGCACCTATACAATTAGCCATTGTATTATGTGTGTTGGGGACACAAGAGACTTCTTGTATCTTAATTGCAGGATTGCTTGAGAGAGGATACGTTCAATCTCTTCCTCCTGTGGATTCGATAAACCTTGGGTTACTCACTTAAGGGAAATTTGCCGCTGTCCTATAAACATCTGCGCTTGGAGGCCCAACAAGTCTACAAGAATAGAAGCGTGTAGTAGACATCAAGCTCTTTTCTGGCACCATTGCCGGGGAGGAAAGGTAAGCGGTACTCACACTCCGACAACGAAGCTAATTTCTAGCATTGTTGTTGGGGAGGTGAGTGCTTGAAGGTATCTTCTTTAGATCTTGCAATTAAATCTTTTTGTTTCTTGTTTTTATTTCACTAGTTCGGTTTAATGGAAAACAACAAAAAAATAGAGAGCATTATAAAATTTATCTTGAAATTGGTCATGATGCTTTCGAAGAGAAAATTAAAAAACCTATGGAACTTTATTTGCATAACAATCATGCTAGTAGCAATGTTATTAGTATGATTTCTTTGAATGCCATTGTTTCTAATGCTATGGAAAATTACAAGCTTGGGGATGCCGGTTTTGATGAATATGATCTTTTTAGTCCCCCAAGCTTGAAGGAGGAAATTTGCTTTGATTATACTATGCCTCCTATATATGATGATTATTATGATGAATGTGATATTTTCAATTCACCTACTATTGAGGAAAAAGTTTATTATGATCATGATATGCCTCCTATTTATGATGATTACAATGATGGTTATGATAGTTTTACTCCCACTATTACTAATGAGAAGGATTTTACTTATGCGGAGAGTAATAATAGTACTTTTATGCATGTGAATCATGAGAAAAATGCTTTATGTGATGGTTATGTTATTGAGTTTTCTTATGATTCTACTGAAAGTTATTATGAGAGAGGCAAGCATGGTTATATAAATTTTCATCTTATAAAGTTTCCCCTCTTTATGTTGAAGGTTTTAATGTTGCATTTGCTTTGCCTTCCTATGCTATTAGCTTTATGCTTCAATGATTTATTTTCTTACAAGATTCCTATGCATAGGAAGCGGGTTAGACTTAAAAGTGTTTGATATTTGCTTCTTGATGCTCTCTTTTGTGTTTCAATTCCTATTCTTATGAGAGCATAATTAAAATCTCAAGCCTAGCTAAAAGGCTATAATGAAAAGCGCTCTTGGGAGGCAACCCATGTTTTCTTTTCTTTCAGTTTTGTTTTTGTTTTTCTTGAGTCATGGAGTTGTTTCCTGTAGCAACTTCATTGTATCTTTTTGTTTTGGTTTTTTGTGCCAAGTTTAGCCTCTAATGCATTGAAAGTGCGAGGTATTGTTTTGCTGTCCAGAAACAGATTTATGTCCTTCACTGTTCGAAAATCCATAAATTTCCTGAATTTTATCTTTTTCTGATATTTTTATACAGCAAGCCTAATACTTTTATCTATCTTTCGTTAGTTTTGAGTTTTCTGATTTGAGCTACAGAAGTGCCTAGAAAAATTCAACATTTACAGACTATTCAGTTTTTGACAGATTCTGCTTTTATTTGTATTCGTCTCTTTTACTATCGTCAAATGTGATACTCTAGAGGAGGAGTACCACATTGAGGCTTAGTAAAAAGTATCTAATTCCCAATAAAGTTGTTTTCAATTTGTCTTGAGTTGAACACATGTGCATTTTAATTTATGAGCACTAACCCTCTAATCAGTTTATGAAAAGTTTTATGTGAAGTGAGTTTTTAAGTTCTAAAGGAGAGGATAATGAAGAACTTGAAGATGGATCAGAGCTCAACCTTGGGGATGCCCCCATGGCACCCCCTCTGAATATCAAGAACCATCAAGCGTCAAAACTTGGGGATGCCCAAGGCATCCCCTCCTCTTCATCGACTATCATGAGGTCGTCTTCGTTGAACTAAGTTTTTATCACTTTACATATTATGTGCTATGCTTGGAGTGTCTTTTTGCTTTCAGTTTTGTTTGTTTGTTTGCTGGTCATATGTTGGATCCTAGCTTTATTTGTGTGGGAGAGAGACACGCTCCTCTTTTTCATTTGAATACTCCTTTGCTTCGCTGATATCTTGTTGAGTATTCTTAGCTACTGTTTGTTTGCTACTAAGCTCTCGCTTTTAGCTTTTATCTTATTTAGGGCTGCTAGTTGTGATGTTAAATTCTCTTGTTCTTCACTTATACTTGTTGGAGAGTTTCTTTTGATAAATTGCTTGGATTATCAAAGTGACAAAATGCTATCCATGTGACATTGGAATGAAATGAAAGACTGCATAGTCTTGTAGATCATTGTGTGGATACTTGATGCTTCTCATTTGTTTCAAGATATTAAGATGAATGCTTAAAGTTGCTGGTTATTTGAGTGAAAATTGATTAGTAAAGAAATACTATTAAAAGCTTGAAACTTTGTGGTGTTTCGTAGTTGTTAATTCTTAAAGCAAATCTTTTCATCACAAGAATTGTTTGGTCAACAAAGGAGACAGTGTGGAGCGTTTATGGTTATGATTGACTAATGTTTTATGTTACTCTGTTACCGGTTAATGTTAGATGTTTGCTTCAAATACCTCTTTTGCTAAGCCCAAAAATTCGTACTGAGTGTATGGTTCACTCGTGCATCCAAATCCCAAAACCAAACTATCTTGATAGCTGAGTCCACCATATCTACCTATGCATAGTATTTCTTGCCATTCCAAGTAAATTTGTCATGTGCTATCTTTAAAAATTTAAAATACTCCTTTTTGTGCCTCTGTTTTTAAGCTCACGAGGGAGCAGTGGAGAGCTAGATATAACTCATGACGAGCAAGGTCATTTCCCCCCTTTCACCCGGGGTCGATGGATTACGTCTTCACTTGAATCAACCCGAGAGCAGCTTAAGCAAAAATATAAATATAACTCACCATTCTCCTCCGCGCAATGAAAATCTGAGAAATCAGCTCAAAACATTGGACAGTGGTGAAACCAAGGAGAAAGAGGAGCGTACTCACTCCTCTAAAAACCAGCTTCTCTCACAAATCTAAAAGCCTTGCTTGTTATGGGGGACTAGATAGCTTCTCTATTGTGAAGTCGTTGACGAAAGCACGCATGTCTAAAAATTGTTTTACTTCTGTTTCATTAAAAATAAAAAGCTCTAGCAAATGACTAATTCCTGCTTCCCTCTGCGAAGGGCCTTTCTTTTACTTTTAATGTTGAGTTAGTATTCCTCCTCCTTCTATCTCCACCAAAGCAAACATATAGCATTGACCCTGGGTATCATTGATCATATTGCATTGTTAGATTAAACATGAATCTTTATATTGACTTTACCGTTGGAAGTTGAAGCTTTTTGCTAATACTTACATCTTCTTTATTTTGATTCTCAAACACTTTTGTCATGGAACTATTACCTTTGAGAATTAATCAAATATGTGGGTCACATTGCTTTCATGTCTTTAACGTACTATTTATGAAAGGTTTTGCTTGAATGATTCAACTTGGTTATTGATGACAGAATTGATGAGAGTGTTTCTCCCTCAACTACGCCAACAAGCACTCTTGACACCCTGAAAGGAAAATAATATATGGGATAGGTTGAGCCTCCAAGTGCAGAGTATGTAGAAGTGAAAGTTTTTTCCCCACGAGGGTGACTCGAGGGTTTAATATCGAACTCTCGGGGAATCAGTAGTGGGGATTTTATCTCCTTGTCCTTCTCTAGATTTCCTGCAAACAAAGTAGATTGCTTTGTGCCCTCAACCTCACCAAGTGGTTGTCAAGCACAAGGTGTGAGAATGATATTAAGATAATAATGAATGCAAAACAGTCACTACAGGAAATCCGGTCTATTGCGACAATTGCGATGCGTTGCGGGAAATAACCATTTTTGTTGCAATAGAGAGCGGGTATTGCAACAAAGCAGAATTTTGTGGTAATATTTTGTGAATAAATATGTAATGGTGGTAAGTAGTAATGCAAGGATGATAGTAATGATGATGGATGATATTTTTGGGGTTTTTTTATGTGTATGCAATGAATAAAAGTGTTTTTGTATTTTCTGATTTTTAAAATGGCTGAATGTAGAAAATGCTTAAAAGTGGTTGGAAAGTTGTTTCTTATGATTAAAAATGGACCGGGGTTCATGGTTTCACACATGCACTCTCTCTTTAATATAGTGTGGCAAATAAGTAGACATAGGATTAACATATGAGATTGCAAACAAGTTTAATGACATGTTACTAATTATATGGGCATCACGTCCTAACATAGAGACTTTTTGATTATTAGTCTCACTTATACTCCACCAAGATGCGAACTAAATCATAACACCTCAGTAATTAAGATGACTCAGAGTATAGCCTTAAGATTAATGACATGAAGTGAAAATAAGAACATGCTGGATCTAGTCATAGGTAGAGCCTTGTCACTCCTCATACCTTGCAACATGGTATTTTGGTTTATCCCTAATGAGGCAACAAAGTAAGGTAAACACCCAATGGATCGCGATATTAAGTTGTCAGCTTATCACATCACCACCCCCGTTACTCCAACTAATGCACACGTTACGCCTCACACGCTCTCATAAACATGCTTGATCAAAACAAGGATACAAGAACGGGGTACATAATATGCATCTACTTTCATAACTGAAATAAACATTGCAATCTCAACATATATTAACTCATAAAAAGATCCACCACAAAGGTAATACAATGATGACCGTAATCATGTTCAGCAGCTCATACGGTGCTAATTAGTGAAGCTCAAGAGAGAGAGAGATACATATGCTACTGCCACAAACCCATAGTCTAGAGGTGGACTACTCCCTCTTCATCATGGAGACGGTGGAGATGTCGATGGAGAAGAAGGAGACCTCTCCGGCAGCGCTCCGCCGGAGTTTCCCCCTCCAATCTGCAGCCTCCTGATCTCTGTTTCTTGTTTCTCTCGTGTGGCGGCTCTATCTCCGAAAAACATCGGGGGGCTCCTTATATAGGTGTTTTTAGGTCACGAGGAAGCTTCACGAAGAAGGATCGTCGCAAACGGGGCCACGAGGGCCAAAAGAGGTGGGCCCACGCGGCCCCTGTACCTGGCCGCGTGGGGCACCCTCTTTCGCCCCTCCGGCCTCCGTTTGCTTGCTTCCTTCGCTCCTAGGTCTTCCTCCTTCCAAAATAATGATCCCCGTAAATTTGCAGCTCATTATGACGTCGTTAAGGCCCTGAAATAAATAAGGAAAGAAATAGGGGTTTTCTGCCTATGCAGGATTAATTCCATAAAAAGGGGAAATCATTATTAATTACCAAAAATCATTAAATAACAGTAATATACCCCTTATATAATGTAAATATGAATGGAATACAAGTATTATAGTGCAAAGTTCATGTATGCATTTT
Organism: Puccinellia tenuiflora; assembly: GCA_012064385.1. Taxonomy (NCBI): domain Eukaryota; kingdom Viridiplantae; phylum Streptophyta; class Magnoliopsida; order Poales; family Poaceae; genus Puccinellia; species Puccinellia tenuiflora. Next base: position 2,648,291 of record QRDG01000151.1, on the reverse strand, counting down.
AGATGCATCAACATCCCCAAGCTTAACTCATGCTCGTCCTCGAGTATGAAAGTGATAAAACTAACATGAACTTTGCAATATAATAACAACATGGATATAAAAGATGATTGCTACTGCTACATAAAGTCAAATGATTCATTAATTCAAAGAAGTAGCAATATGCAAACCGTTTATAAAGTGATATCAAGTATTCAATGCAAGGATGTTCAATGATAGTTCACAAAGTGTAACATAAAAGATAGTAATATGGACCACAAGTATGCAATATGATAAGTAAGAACATCCTACATTGGTCATAGAGTGAAGATGAAAATCTGAAAGTAAAAGGTGGACACTTTGGAAAGGATATAAATGAGTAGAGGTAAAACATGCATAAGTTTCATCTATCCTCCAAACTATTCTACTTGAGTTATTGATTGCAATGGTAATACTTGGTGTCAAGCTCTCATTCCCCTATAATAGCATCTTGAATGATTAAAGTTAATGTGAAAGCAAATATGAGTAGTGGCCTTGATAAAGTAAAGGTTAGATGTCTCATGCCCCTTGAATACAAGTACCTACACCATGATTACTCTTCTTGGGAAACAAAGCAAGTTTAAGTTATCTATCATTGTAAGTAATAATGGTATTATCAAGAGCCTCAACTGGGGTACCTCTTGTCCCATGATATGGATCAAGCCCACATCAAAACAACAAGACAAACAAACATAATGAACAACCTCAACACCCTTTTTATTTACCACTTGATATAGCTTTTTATTGTAGGGTGTATCACAGAAAGTTCAAACTAGCATGTAAGTAAATTTCCACCATGAATGATGCATGGCTTAGATTAGCGGCCCAGGTTTCTCTCTAACCATTTATACAAACTCATTTAAACTTACTCTATTTCCACATTATTTCACCATGATAGGCATCCATAAACAAAAGTACATGATATCAACTAAATAAATGATGGAACATGTTTAAAGCTTTGCATGTGACAGAACATATGGGCTAACTCCCAACCTTAAACATTTATCAAGCCACTATCATCATACTATTAATCACAATGGTTCATGTTTATTAAATGCAATAAAAATAATGTGTGCATCAAGTTCGCGAGAGCTTTTTAACCAACTTTTCCCATTACAATAAATAACATAATCATTTTCATTTAGAGGTATAGATAACACAAATAACATGGTAAACATACTTGGAATAGCATAAAGCAAATAGGTAGATATGGTGGACTCACTGGAAAAACTTAGGTTGAGGGTGTTGGAAACAAGTTTTTACTTGTTAGAATTTTTGGGCTAGCAAAAGGGAGAAAGATAACCATCTAGATGCATGCATGAGTGTCCATAGAACTAACTAATTCATGTCAAACAAGGTGAAATAACATACATCATCAAAACATGAATAAAAGATAGATCATGATAAAGCATTTGCAAATTATTACTCATAAAGAAGCTCATGAATCATGCAACTATATGTGTCATTAAAAATCAACTTAGACATCCCTTTTCCCAATACAATAAAAGCATGCAAGATATTTCAACCCATATTTCCAGTAGCTTTATCATATATAAATGATAGTGTGGTGGTCTAAAAAATAAATAAAAATCAAAGCAAAAACAAACAAAAAGACACTCCAAGTTTATGCGATAAAGTGTTTCAAATGAAAAACTGAAGTTAGACGTGTGCAAACCGAGAGTATGTTGGTTCAGTGGGGATGTTCTCCACATCCCCAAGCTTGTGGTTTTCACCATCCTTGGATAACTCATGGTGCATCTCCTCCAATCCTTGTGAAAAAACTTCAAAACACTATTTCTCCCATTTCTTTTCTGTGGGGTGATATAAGTAGAGATAAACAAATAGGCTTCTTGCTGCATATAATCCATGGACTAAAATTCATATGAATGATCAGAGAGTGTATAGTGTTGTATGCCTACTCATAAACTCAATTGGATCAAAAAGATTCAACTCAAAAGTTCAAACTATGCATAAAACAATATGGGGCAGAATCTGTCCAGAAAAACAGCAGCAACAAAACATATTTTTCTGTCCTACTTAAACTCATCGAAAAATTCTGAAAAATTCAGGCATACAGAGGATGAAAAGTTGCAGTTACAGTTAAAATCTCAGCTCAATCGAATTTACAGAATAGCAATAAAAAATCAAACCGTGCACAGACTTCGTGCAGGAATAAAATCTCCGAATAGAAGTAGCAACTTTTTCAAACCAAAATAGGTAAAACTTGGCACTTTATTAAAAATTTCAGAAACTAAGCTAAGAAAATAATCTCTTGTTACAGCAAGAGGACACAAAGAAAATCCAACTAAAAACAACCGGGTTGCCTCCCGTAAAGCGCTTTCTTTATAGCCATATAGCTAGGCTTACTTACTTGTTGTTTACCGAAGATGAAGCTCATGAGGGAGCTTAAAAGTTGTGCCCTTCTTCCTTGGGAAGTGTTCCATGCATTTCTTATGTGGAAACTGAAACTTCACATTCCCTTCCTTTGAATCAATAATAGCCCCTATGGTACGAAGAAAAGGTCTTCCAAGAATAGTAGGACTAGAGGTTTTATTCTCCATATCCATGATTAGAAAATCCACAGGTACAAAAGTTATATGTAACTCCATCATAACATCACTTACTTTTCCTAAAGCATGTTTAATGGTATTATCAGCAAGTGCAAGTTCAACAGAGCATTTTTCAAGATTTTTTAATTCAAGTACTTCATATAATTCTTTAGATAAAATAGAGACACTAGATCCTAGATCAAGTATGGCATGGTGTGTCTCTTTTCCAATAGTTACTAGCACCTTGGGGATCCATATATCCCCAAGCTTAGGTGGTATCATAGCTTCTTGATTGTATCTAGCAATTTTTTCTTTCAAGACATGATTAGCAATATAGGAACCAAAACCAGATTGGTTAATATCAATAGAAGGATCACTTGCAAATTTTTGTAAGATAGATATTAATTCATGCAAGGTACAATTCTCTAAATCAAGCAAAGGATCTTTAACTTTCTTTTCCTTTTTGACCCAAACTTGTTTTTAACAGGAGGTACTTCCTCACTTCTAGTTTCTTGATCATTATCCATAGAATTGGTCAGTTTGTTTTTATGTAGCCAATCTTTAAAAGAGGGACACTTTTTTCTAATGAAAGCTTTTTCTAATTCCCTCCAGGTCTTGGTTGTAGTAGGTGGTAGTGAACGTATCCATTCTCTTGCCTCTCCTTTTAATGAAAGAGAAAATAATTTTGGCATCACAATATCAGGTTCCTTGAGGTTTAGTGCAGAACAAATACTGATAAAATTATTCAGATGATCAAGACAGTCTTCTTTTCTTTTATCACCAAATTGTTTCTTAGTTATCAAGTGTAGTAAGTCATAACTTACTCTAGAACTATCAGCTTGTATCTCAGGTGTGGTAATAGGTTTAGCAATAAATTGATCATTTGGAGTATTTGTGTAGTCACACAACTTAGTCCTATCACCCATTTTAGCAAGTTTTTATGTGTTTTTAATTTTTTATGCAAAACTGAAAATAAAATGACACTAAATAATGCAAACCGAATTAAACTAATGCAAAACAAAATGCAAAACTGAAAATAAAATATGCAAACCGAAATCTAAAAATGATATGCAAGACAATAACAAAACAAAATAAAATGCTTGAAGGTAAAGATGGACAAGATGATGCTCACGTAGGTGCAACCTCCCCAAGCTTAGGTGTTAGCACAAGTTGGTGATGAAGTTGACTTTGTTGTGATATCCTTGGATAAAACCTTCCAGCTATGATTCCCCGGCAACGGCGCCAGAAAAAACACGTGATGACGGAATTGATGAGAGTGTTTCTCCCTCAACTACACAAACAAGCACTCTTGATACCCTGAAAGGAAAATAATATATGAGATAGGTTGAGCCTCCAAGTGTAGAGTATGTAGAGTGAAAGTTTTTTCCCCACGAGGGTGACTCGAGGGTTTAATATCGAACTCTTGGGGAATCAGTAGTTGGGATTTTATCTCCTTGTCCTTCTCTAGATTTCATGCAAACAAAGTAGATTGCTTTGTGCCCTCAACCTCACCAAGTGGTTGTCAAGCACAAGGTGTGAGAATGATATTAAGATAATAATGAATGCAAAATAGTGAATAAATATGCAATGGTGGTAAGTAGTAATGCAAGGATGATAGTAATGATGATGGATGATATTTTTGGGGTTTTTATATGTGTATGCAATGAATAAAAGTGTTTTTGTATTTTCTGATTTTTAAAATGGCTGAATGTAGAAAATGCTTAAAAGTGGTTGGAAAGTTGTTTCTTATGATTAAAAATGGACCGGGGTTTATGGTTTCACACATGCACTCTCTCTTTAATATAGTGTGGCAAATAAGTAGACATAGGATTAACATATGAGATTGCAAACAAGTTTAATGACATGTTACTAATTATATCGGCATCACGTCCTAACATAGAGACCTTTTGATTATTAGTCTCACTTATACTCCACCAAGATGCGAACTAAATCATAACACCTCAGTAATTAAGATGACTCAGAGTATAGCCTTAAGATTAATGACATGAAGTGAAAATAAGAACATGCTGGATCTAGTCATAGGTAGAGCCTTGTCACTCCTCATACCTTGCAACATGGTATTTTGGTTTATCCCTAGTGAGGCAACAAAGTAAGGTAAACACCCAATGGATCGCGATATTAAGTTGTCAGCTTATCACATCACCACCCCCGTTACTCCAACTAATGCACACGTTACGCCTTACACGCTCTCATAAACATGCTTGATCAAAAAAAGGATACAAGAACGGGGTACATAATATGCATCTACTTTCATAACTGAAATAAACATTGCAATCTCAACATATATTAACTCATAAAAAGATCCACCACAAAGGTAATACAATGATGACCGTAATCATGTTCAGCAGCTCATACGGTGCTAATTAGTGAAGCTCAAGAGAGAGAGATACATATGCTACTGCCACAAACCCATAGTCCAGAGGTGGACTACTCCCTCTTCATCATGGAGACGGTGGAGATGTCGATGGAGAAGAAGGAGACCTCTCCGGCAGCGCTCCGCCGGAGTTTCCCCCCTCCAATCTGTAGCCTCCTGGTCTCTGTTTCTTGTTTCTCTCGTGTGGCGGCTCTCTCTCCGAAAAATGTCGGGGGGCTCCTTATATAGGCATTTTTAGGTCACGAGGAAGCTTCAGGAAGAAGGATCGTCGCAAACGGGGCCACGAGGGCCAAAAGAGGTGGGCCCATGCAGCCCCTGTACCTAGCCGCGTGGGGCACCCTCTTTCGCCCCTCTGGCCTCCGTTTGCTTGCTTCCTTCGCTCCTAGGTCTTCCTCCTTCCAAAATAATGATCCCCGTAAATTTGCAGCTCATTATGACGTCGTTAAGGCCCTGAAATAAATAAGGAAAGAAATAGGGGTTTTCTGCCTACGCAGGATTAATTCCATAAAAAGGGGAAATCATTATTAATTACCAAAAATCATTAAATAACAGTAATATACCCCTTAGGCCTTGTTCGGCAGAGGAGTTTTGGGGTGTTTTCTAGTGTATGTTACCTAGTGTTTTGGGTGAAAACACTCCTCACACCCAAAACACTACAACCCCTCCCAATCCCCTTCTCCACCAAAACCCCCCACCGTTTCACATTGTTTGGTACTCAGGTTTTGCAAAGAGGTGTTTTTTCACAGACCTAGTGCACTCAATTACAAAATTGCCACATTTTGGTCATAAATAAAAACCTGATATTTTTTAACAGAATGTAAGCACACAGTTCATATTTTTTCACAGCACATGGGACACAAAGTTTAAGCAATTCATAAGGTTCAGTAACAATAACTCATGCTTCCCAGGTTTATCCCAGGTTATTACAACAAAATTTTATCAGAAGTCACAAAATTTGATCAAAAGTCGAATGCTTCTCACGAACATAATTTTGCTTCCCAGGTTTATCACAGATTATTTGACAAGATGGTCACATAAACAAGAAGAAAGAAGCTTGCAGCAAGAATATCATTACAGTAACTTTGTAGACATATGATTGTAGCAAGAAGATCATCACCGCAAGAAGATCATCGCAACAAGAAGTTTGCTTCATCACTGCAAGAAGATCATCGCAACATGAGATAAACGACAATAAAAACAATTGCTACCTCAAAGAAATGAGCATTTACATGATCACTAGTAGTGGTGATAAAATTGCATAAACACAAACTAGTGAAGAAGTGACACAAGAAAGCAATCAACAGTTCAGTACATGCATGAACACATGCAAGTATAGGAAACATATACTCAAAGCAAGCTAAAGAAGCAAGGATCAACTAGAGCAATGCCACAGCTAGCTAGTCAGCAGTACATCGAGCAGCATTATCACAAGAATCAGGGGGTATTAATGATTGGCATTGATCTGTTTGTACTAGACAAATAACAGTCAGCGAAAGAAAAATGCTAGAAGAACCAGTAGTGGTTAGTGAACAAGTGACACGAGAAATCAAACAATAGTTCAGTACAATGGTGGTACACAACCGATACATTGAGAGCAACAACTAGCTAGTCAGCAGTACATCGAGTAGCACTATCACATAGTATAATTTATGAGCTTGCTCTGCAATTTATGATTTAATCATCTTAGCATCCACCGACTAACAAGAAAGTCTTCATGTATCAATCTCCAAAGGAGCAGCAGTAGTACTAATATTCGTGTACTAATCTGATCTGAATCCTGCTATTAAATAGGCGTCCTTGTTTACACCAAAACAAGCAAGTACTAGCCAAACACCCGATCTAGGGATTATGTACACATATCGCTTCCAGTACATTGCGGCTAACTGCAAGACTCTCGGGGCAAGAATCGGAGGCAATCAAGGATTGGATCTCGTCGGAATCAACAAGAACCCTAGAACCTTGCTAGGTCTTCAGGTAGCAGTTTGCATCTAGTATATGGGGAGAGGAGAAGACGAGGTTCAGTAGCACTTACTGGAGAAAAGGCCAGCTTAGCCTAGAAGGAGGGGCGACCGAAGGACCTTGGCGTCGGCAGCGGAAGATGTTCAGGCGACGTCGGCGGCTTCAATTCCAGGATGGGACGAAGGATCCCTAGTTTCTGCAGACACGGCGGCGAGATGGAGGAGTCTTCGGCGTCGAAAGCGGACACGGCGGCGTCGCGGCGTCGCACAAGAGTAGATCGAGGCATCGTCGTTGCGATCGCCGTGCGCCGCCAGCTCCAAAACGCGAGGGGGGAGGAGCGTGAGGAATACACTCCAACCCGACGTGTCTCCTCGTGTTTTCTGGTTCCGATCCCGGCCGAAACCGGTCCACCGAACGGCCCATTAGTGGTTTCTGGTGTCTCTAACTTGGGCCGGGAAAATACACTGAAATCCCTGTCTAAACACGGCTACCGAACAAGGCCTTATATGATGCAAATATGAATGGAATACAATTATTATAGTGCAAAGTTCATATATGCATTTTACATGCATCAGTTATTCATTGCTTTCTTGCTATCAACTATAGACAATTGTTTTGTATCACTTCATTCACATCCTATGCTTTACATTACTATCTTGATCATGATTGTGTTGGTTGCATGTCTCATTGACGAGGAGTGGACTCGGTAAATCCCAAGGTTGTACACCCCGGGTTGATTGAGGGGGAGAGAGAGAGAACGTTGGTGGCTGTGACGGCTAACAGGGGGCGAGTTTTACCCAGGTTCGGCCCCTCGAGGTGAGGTAAAGACCTACTCCTGCTTGTCTGGAATTATTGAGGTGGCTACAATGGCGAGATGCAATCTCGCTAGGGTTTGCTTGCTCGTTGCTTGACCTAGACGACGCACCCTCCTGGCCTTTATATCACAGGCCCGGTCTCGGGTGGACGGTGCAGATTGCACGTTACAAGATAAGGAGAACTCTCATCGGCCTAACCGACTACTTGGGCCACCCGGTATACTTCATGGGCTTCAATGGGCTTCACTTGGCGTGACCCAGGTATCACCACCGTGGGGCACCTGAAAGGTAGCCCCACGACAGTAGCCCCCGAGTGCTTAGTCGAATCGCAGAGTCGAGTAAAGGACTCCTTCCTCCGGGCACGCCACCTGACTTCTTCGCGAGCCAATCTTCGGCTGCTACTGTCTTGAATAATCGAGTGCGCTTCATGATTTTCTTGACCCGCCAGCTTTCGACTGTCGTTGTCCTTAGTCATCGGGTGCGCGAACAGCGCTCCCGATGGGAGTAGCCCCCGAGATTAAGCTGAATTGCTTGCAATTGAGGTTAAACTCAATTTTTTCTTCAGTCGAAAAGCCCGCTCCCGATGGGAGTAAAAAGATGACTCGTAATGCCCAAGTCAAAACTGGCCTTGTTCGACTTACTTTGTACTCAGCCTTAATGGCCTACGGAATCGACTTAAACTCAGCTATGAAAGCTTACTGGTTGGAGTCCTCTCGAATGATGAATTCGGGGTGTCATCAGCTTTGTAAAGCTTACTATGTATTGTCTCACTCGAATGGATTATCGAGTCGACTCAGCTCTCAGAGCTTACTGTTCCTTGTTGCACTCGAAGAACTGTCCGGGTGCTCCATCAGCCCGTTGGCTTACTTGATACGCTTCCGCTGATGACGTCAGGGCTGACGTTTTCGGCGTGCTCTGCGTCCGATGGGACGTAACAGAGTGGTCCGGTGTCAGTGTTGACTGTTCTGACCGTTGGGCGCGAAATTTTCGTAGCATGATGATGGCGCCTCGATTCCCGCGCGTAGTGGGCGGCGTGGCCGGCGACGGTTGCGATCTCCGCGCGACACGTGGACGACCGGATGTTGCCTCGAGTTGCGGCTTCGTGGAGGACGGCCAGGATGAACTGACCCCGCGGTACATAATCTCCACCACGGTGGGGAACAGCTCACGCCTTCCTCATTTCGCCGCCATCTCATCTGCTTTCTCCTCCAGTGCTGTTCCTCCATTGCTGCCCTTGCGCCCAGTTCACCAGATACTCTCTCCTCCTCCGCTAGCACCATGGGCCAGAAGAGGGTGAAGGGAGCGGAAAGCTCCGCCGCGGCGACGACGCCGGGATGAAGAAGCTGGAGGGCGACTGGGGGAAGTCGTCCGTGAAGGCGGCGGAGTTGGACGCCCTCCGCGAACAGGGTTGCTGCCGCCGACGAGCACGGCGACGACGCGCGCCCCCGGTAAGGATGTGATCCCCTCTCCTCGTGACGGGGAGCGCGTGTGCTTCGTGGAGTTCCTTCCGCGAGGCTTCGGGTTCCCATCCACGATTTTGTTCGTGGTCTTCTCTACGCCTATGGGATTCAGATGCATGATCTGAATCCCAACAGCGTATTGAACATTGCGAGCTTCATTGTGTTATGCGAGTGCTTTTTGGGGATCGCACCCAACTGGAACTTGTGGAAGTCGCTCTTCATGGTGCGACGGATGGTGGGGCGGTCGAAGCAGACGTTCCCCGTGGGCGGCTTCGGAATCCAGCTGCGCGGCGACACAAGCTTCTTCAGCTGAAGAAATCCGACTCCGTCCAGAACTGGCGGAAGAAATGGTTCTACATCAAGTGGGACCAAGAAGGCCTTCCCGAGTTCGCCGCTGATCGAGCTCTGCGGAGGACCAAGGCCTGGTCGCACCCTCTGTCAAAGGAGGACAAGGAGTCGACCAAGCCACTGCTGGCGCTGCTCCGCGGGTTGCTGACGACGCTCGGACGCGAGACAGGTGGCATTCACCTTATCGCAACTTTCCACAAGCTGAAGGTGCAGCCGCTGAGTCGACGCCAGCCAATGTGGGAGCTTGCAGTCGACACCGCGCTTGATGACGCGCAGATCGCGACTAAGGTGAAGAACATCACCAGCCTTCGGGCCGCCGATCCGTGCAACGTTAGCTGCCCAGTCGAACCATATGGGCCAAACAATCCCGTGCCTGAGGTAAGCACCTTGAATTCTCTTTGCCTTGCTTTAGTCGAATGTTTTTCTTGACTCACTTTTCTACTCGCTACTCGTTAGGATCGAAGGGCTTATGTGAGCCTTCCTCCGCTGATGGAGAATGGACCTCACGACGAGGCCACAGTCGTCGAGCAGGACGACGATGAAGATGAACTCCCTTCTGCTCACTCGCCGAATGAGGAAGTGGAAGAGGATGACGAAGACGAAGAGCCGCTGCGGAAGCGGCTAAGACGAAGGAATGTCGACTCCACCTCGGGGTCGTCTCCTTTGAAGGAAGTGGTTGCAGAGGACAAGGAAGCCCGCGACTCATCCTCCGATGCGAGTGAGCCGGTTGATCCGCTGTTCATGTCTCCACTGAATTCGGCGCCGCCCGTTGGGTTTGGGGGGATGGCATCTCCTCCCATGAGCAGCGAGGATGAAGATGTCACCAGGTAAGCCTCTGCAAGTACGGCCTTTTTGTCTTGTTCTTCTTTCGACTCCTCGGACGCTTTTCTGAAGTTTTGCTTCTTTACACAGCCATCACACTCGTGGAGATGGCTCTTCGCCTCGAGAAGAGGAGCACCAATCCGCAGCTGCCCTGGAGCGAACCACCGGGGCACCCGAAGAGGCGCCTGAGGCCAATAATCCTTTGACGTTGAAGACGTCGACCTCCAAGGTGCCAGAAAGAGCTGCTGATGCGACTGCAGTGGATGCTGAGCTACTGGAGCATGTAAGTATATTCCGTCTTAGCCTTGCAATTTCTTGTGTCGGGTGCGCGAACAGCGCTCCCGATGGGAGTAGCCCCCGAAGATGTGCGTGACTAGGATAGTCGGGCACAGATTGACACTTTTGCTTCTTTGCACAGCCGTTTTGTCGCCAGCTGCTTGAGGGAGCCAAGTCCTTCATGCTCATGGAGAAGGAGGATGGTCGACTCCGCATTGCTCTGGAGCGAGCCAACAGTAAGTACCAACCCGTGCATTCAGGAGGTGTATCGACTATCTTTGTTTTTGACTTTGATCCGGTGATTCACAGGCGAAAAGGAGACTCTGGCGAGGCGGGTCGCCGAGCTGGAGAAGTCCCTAGGTGCAGCTCAAGAGCGTGAGCAAACCCGGGGTGAATTAGAGAAAACCCAGGTTGAACGCTTGCTCGGACTCGCCCATGCAATCGGAGGTAAGTATCTCGGCTCACTGCCTACTTTATCTTGTGTTGACTTCGGATGTGTCACAAAGCGTATTCATCTTCGTTGTTCAGAGCCGTGCGGAGGCGCTCCTCCAGAGGATACTTCCAGTGAGAGTGTCGACCTGGAGACGGCTGTTGGCTTTGTCGACCGCGCCCACGCGTATGCTTCGACTGCACTGCAGCAAACTTCAGCGGCGCTGCAGAAGTCGAAAGATGCTCTGGCGAGTGTGCATCGGAGCGTCTTCCCCAGCCAGCCATTGCCGACCGATGTTGACGCGCTTGCGTCCCCGTTTGAAGGCGAGGCGACCACCCTGGCGGACTACACGCGTGCCCAGACGGTACGCGGCTCAGAGTTCACTTTCCGGCTTTTGCTTGGTCATGAGGTTGCAGGCGACTTCGAGGCAGTTGTCAGCGACTTTCCTCGAAAGCCAGATGGCAACACCAAGTCGCTAAACAGCGTCAAGGCAAGAGCAAGTCAGTTAGCTGTTAAGCTGATTGATACCTTTGAGAGGAAGCTTGCCAGGGCTGCAGAGTTGGCCTCCAAGAAGAGTCGCTCGCAGTCGGAGTCTGCAGTGTAGTCTGTGTAGTAGGGTTCCCTTTTGGTTCGCCTTTTGTAGTGAACATAATGAAGTCTATTTATCAATGCAATTCCTGATTCCTCCATGTCAATGTACCTCTTCGAGTCTTTTGCTATAATGAATATGGCTTCTGTTTGACACCACTTAATTTGGCAGCCTGATGAAAATGCTGCTCTTGAAGTCGCCGAGGCCATCCGTGTAAATGAGGGTGAGAGTACCTCTTCTGCTGCGCCCACTCGCCAACAGGGCCTAGCTGATCCAACTCCCAGACGGAGCGTGAACGACCAGCGGGTGTTTAACTATATGAGGAACAAGATCACTGAACTTGAGTCGAAGCTGCGGAGAACTGAAGTGGAGCTTGAACGCCTCAGGGCTCGTTCCGCTGGGCCATTCAATCAGCGCGAACGGTTCCTTCTTGACCAGATTGATCTGATATGTCAACAACTACAAGGTTTGGGCTCTAGCTGCTTCTCTTTGATTTCTTCATGCTTGTGTTGGTCTGCACCTTGACCCGTTATTGCAGTTGTTAACCCCGACTGGCAAGCCGAGAACGCTCGAGTGGACGAGCGCGTGGAGAGCGAGGCCACCGGTAATTCTGTCGAAGCTCGCCAGTTTTGGGTACATAAGGGAGAGGGCCGTATACTCGCGCGGATGCTGGATCGCACCTGGCGAGCTGCGTTCGTGCTTGAAGGTTGCAGGAAAGCACTCTGGCAAATCAACAAAGTGTTCTTCCCCCTTGATGAACAGCCGGAAGAATTGCAATTCGTGGTAATAGTTTCCATGTATTGCCACGATTTCGTTTCGAGGCGATAAGCGCTCTTTTTTGTTGCAATAGGGCGCACGTATTGCCACAAACTGCATCCGTGTTGCAATATGCCGGTGCTATCGCGACAATTGCGATGCGTGCGGGAAATAACCATTTTTGTTGCAATAGAGAGCGGGTATTGCAACAAAGCAGAATTTTGTGGTAATATTCGGGCTCATATTGCAACGGTTGTGGCATGTGGCAGTAGTTATGGGTGTTGTTGCAATAAACGGATATCTATTGCGACAAATATGCATTTGTCGTAGTAGCCCGCTTTTTGCCTCAAATTTATTGCGTTGCAATAAATATTACGTATTGCGACAAAATATATTCGTGGTTATATATTACATATTGCAACATTCCCTACTGTTGCGAAAAGAAGAAAGATATTGCAACGATATTCTCGAAGCGCTCCTTGTTTTCTTTGTTTATTTTGTATACTTTATAGATGTATTTATAGCCTCTATAATATGGGACCTACATTTTCATCTTTTTTTTGGGCCGGACACACAACACCCCGCGGACTAGGCCCAACACCCCACAGACCACGCTCGTCAGGAATTAATCCCGGCAAAAAGTGCAGTCGGGGTACTCGAACCAGCGACCTCCTTCCTTTCCTTCAGCGTGCGTACCACCGCACCAGCTCACAATTTGGTGTACAAGTTGCACGCGAGTCCTATAACTTCTAATATCTTTGGTGGGCCTGGGCCTCGAGCGCATGAGGCCGCCGACCTGCCGCTGTTTGGGCTGCACTCCAGGCTGGACTTCAGCCACCGCGCACAACTTGCTGAGCTGGGCTGTATGGCTGGCGGGTTCGCTCGGCCGAGACCTTCAACCTTTTTTTCTGTTTATTAACTTGTTTTTTTTTTGAAAGGGGAAAGGAGAATCCATTAACCTTGGTGCACAGCTAAATCGCTGGCAACCACACCGCTGACGCTCTTTAGGCTTAGTCTCTGATCATCAGACAAGAACAAACATATATTTAAACATACACAAAGACAAGAACACTTGTTTGATCTGAACAAAACATTGTTTCCTCAAGCAAGAGCACAGGTTCATATGAGATCATCGAATCCACACAACCACAAGAGCACAACCAGGTTCACAATTCCTACAAGATCACTGGAGATACCGCACAAAAACACGCCCATATTAATAATTCATATGAAGCAAAGTTGACAGCCAATTGTAAGACAATGTCTTACAATTTAACCTCCCAAATCATAAGTTGAACTTCACTTGTGCCTTCTTGCTCGCTGCTAGCACCTTTATCAAAAGACTTTAACTTAGCTTCGTACATGCAGTTCTACCAAGCACTATATCTCCAGTCCATACAGGATTATGCCTTGACGAATCTGAAATATAAATGAAAAATACAGTTACTACAAGATTACAATCTAATACATCTAATATTTATCTTCTACTGTCTAAAATTTTCTATACATGTAATTGCAGATATTAATACTAGGTAGCTGAAGACATATTATGCATTTATCCAAGAATGTTCTTCTTGTAATGGATCAGTCACCTAGATAGCTAGCTGGCTGACATAACAGATAGCAATTGAGCCCTTTGAATATTCCAATGTGCATGTTAAAATGTAGTTGTGATAAAGCTCCAAATCTAAATCATGGATACTAATTAAATAAGCCTGAGTAAAAATAAGACTGCACTGCCAAGAATATGGACACGAACCAGTTCAATCAGCCTAATGAACAACAAAGACCGCATACTGATGCATGTTTGACATATAATTATGACTCAAAAATTACTGTGAGGTTCTAGCTGACATGTTTGACTTCTAGCATAAGAAAAAGAGGCATCTTCACACAACAGTATGCATATTGCAGGAACTACTTTAGACTTGATAAAGTAAGGTATATGTGTTTAGACAACAAGGAAGGTATGCATAGGATGAATCATAACAGCAACACATAGTATCAGCTTGTGCATTTGTGTACTGCGACGGTATACATATTATCCAGATGAGCAAATATAAAGCCGGCTTTCCAGCGCTAGATTTATCCTAGAAGGAACCTTTGGCTGTAGCTAACATCATTCATAGTAATTACTGAAGAAATCAAGTTCTGAACAAACGGAAAATGCAAACCGACAGAAACCATACAAGTACTGATTAAAAACAGGAATATGTATTAATGTCTTGGCATGTGGAATATCTTACCAAGAGACTAGAGCCTACACAAAGAACCCGAGGTCGTCATCCGATTCTTCTCGTCCCAAAGGAGCGACATGGCCATCATTTATGTAAGCCTCATCATCATCCAAATCATCATCAGATTCGAGTAGATCATCATCAAACTCAACAGGTTTTATATTTTGGATGACAGAAGCATCAACGCTGGTTCCTTCATCGTTTCTGGACCAACTAGTGATCTCATCAGGTACAGTAGCTTCCGGCACTATTATTTCGCATCAACGACATCCAGTACGTCTGCGTCACCGCCTTCATCGGCTACAGCAGCTTCATCAAGGCCAACACCATTTAAAACAGAAGGAGCGAACAAATTGCGTGGATTCATCTTTATAACAGTCGCCCAATCAGGGTTCTTCACATCTTTCACATAGAAGACCTGTTCAGCCTGGAGCCCTAGAATGTAAGGATCTCCCTTGAATCGGCGCTGAGTAGTGTCGAGGTCAATAATTCCATATTTGTCCTTCTTATACCCCCTACTCTGAGTTCTATTGGCAGCAGGCACATCAAACCAGTCACACTGGAATAGAACGACCTCCTTACCAGGAGGGAAGTCAAGAACTATGATTTTCTTGATCACCCCATAATAATCAATATTGCCTGTTCTTTCATCGCCCTTGACTATGACGCCACTATTTTGGGTACTCAAGTCACGCTCTATGTACGAATTCCGAAAGTAATAACCATTCAGAACTGTACGATTGTAAACTCGAGCTAGGTGATCAGGTCCTTTAGCTAGTGCATAAATAAGATCGCTGACCTTCCCATCCTTGTGGAGTTCTGTGATCTGTTTAATGGAATACTATATGTGTGAGTGAAATGTACAGCGCTGGTACGTCGGTGCTGGGAACGCGTTAGTGAAAATGTGAAAGAAACTTACCCGTCTCTCAAACCAGCCAACAAACTCTTTCTCGTGTTGCTTATCAGGATTACGAGAATTGTTCGTTTTGAGCTCCTGGAGATGTTCCCTGCAAAAGAGAAATGGTTGTTAATTCAACAGGACATTATTGATGCACATAATGATGTGAAATGAGTACATAGGTATCCTTACTCAGCCCATGGCGCGGTTTCCTCGCAGTTTGTTATTATGAAATGCCTCATGTCATTAACCTCAGGCAAAGAGAGTTGTTGACGAGCAAAACCTTTCTTGGAGTTATCAACTGTACTCATTATGGAAATCCCTGTTGGTGGTTGATCTGCACCTCCATCTTCATGGCGTTCAGACTGACTTATTTTTGTAGGCATGCCATCGACGAATCGACTGCAAAAAGTCATGCACTCTTCGAGTATGTACCCCTCTGCAATAGAACCTTCTGGGTGAGCCATGTTACGCACATACCCTTTCAGCGTGCGCAAGTATCGCTCGACTGGATACATCCATCTATACATCACAGGCCCCGCCAATCGGGCCTCTTCGGCGAGATGAATTGGGAGATGCATCATAATATCAAAGAACGCTGGTGGAAAGATCATCTCGAGCTGGCATAGAGTTTCTGGAATTGTTTTGTTCAACCTCTCCAAATCCTCATCCCTTAACTCCTTGGAGCATAAATCAGAAAAGAACTTACTCAGCTCAAGCAATGGGTTAAGAACGTTCTCTGGCAGAAGCTTGCGCAACGCAATAGGAAGAAGTTTCTGAAATATAACATGACAGTCATGAGTTTTCAGCCCAGTAATCTTGCACTGATCGAGGAGCACACATCGCTTAATGTGAGAAGCATATCCATCAGGCATCTTAATGCTCTGCAGAAACTTGAGCAGCAATATCTTATCTTCCTTCTTTAAAGCATAGCAACCTTTCTTCATGTCATACTTAAGCTTACCGGGCTTTGGATGCTGGTCCGTCCTTATTTTCAAGTCCTCCAAATCGAGACGAGCCTTCACACCATCCTTTGATTTCCCAGCCATCTCAAGCAGAGTCCCCAGAACGCTGTCACAGATGTTCTTCTCGATGTGCATAACATCCAAATTGTGCCTAACCAGCAAATGCTTCCAATATGGGAGCTGGAAAAATACACTTTTCTTCCTCCAGTTATGCCAGATATTAGTTTCTGGTCGCTTTCTCTTATTTGTTCGCCCAAATGGTTCATGCTGAATGCTATCAAGCTGCCGCACAATCTCTTCACCAGTAAGTGCCACTGGGGCATCCCTAGGTTCTGTCTTGTTGTTGAACAATACCTTGTTTCGACGCCATTTGTGGTTCTTGAGCAGAAAACGCCGGTGTCCCATGTAGCAATGCTTTCGACCATACTTGAGCCACAGAAAATCTGTATGTCTGTGGCAATGAAGGCATGCTAGCTTGCCTTTTGTGCTCCAACCACTCAGCATTGCAAAAGCCGGGTAGTCATTGATGGTCCACAACAAGCATGCGTACAGCTGGAAATTCTCTTTGGTTGCAGCATCATATGTGTTAGCTCCTTTATCCCACAGAATATTCAGTTCATCAACCAGTGGCTGCAAGTACACATCTATGTTATTTCCAGCTGACTTTGGTCCTGGAATAATCATAGACATGATCCAATTCTGTTGTTTCATACACATCCAAGGTGGCAAGTTATAAGGGATAAGAATGACAGGCCACGTAGTGTGTGATATACTCATGAGCCCAAATGGGTTGAATCCATCTGAAGCAAGGCCAAGCCGAACACTCCGAGCATCCTTTGAGAACTTCTTACGATATTTCTTATCAACATGCTTCCAGGCCTTCGAATCTGCAGGGTGCCTCATTACGCCATCATCGACACGACTATCCTTATGCCATTTCATATGTGATGACATAGCTTCTGTCATGTACAGCCTTTGCAATCTTGGAATGAGTGGGAAGTACCATAGAAGTTTCTGTGGCACTGGCTTCTTTGTTTTACTGCTTGATGCATTTTCTTCGTCACCGTTAGGAGTAGATTTCCATCGAGACGCATGACAGACAGGGCATTCTTGTGCATCAGCATGATCACCACGGAATAGCACACAATCATTAACGCACACGTGTATCTTCTTGTAGTCCAGCCCAAGCTCCCGGATCACCTTCCTTACTTTTGCCAGATTAGTAGGAATGCAGTGACCCTTCGGCAGCACCCGCGTGAACATCTGCAGCATTAAGTCGCATGCTCTGTTGGTCATCCCGGTCACGCACTTGATTTGGTAAAGCATCACAATGAAAGATAGCTTCGTGACTTCCTCACAACCTGGGTACAACTGTTTTTTTGCCTCTTTCAATAGTTCGAAGAACATCTTGGCTGCTGCATTTGGCTCCTGGTTCCTTCCTTCACCGCTTGAATCATCCACATGACTGTCTCCTGCACCTCCATCATGATCTGCATTACTTTCCATGTCTGTGCCCCTAATGAGAGTATTGAGCATGTCACACAACCCAGCACCATCATCTGCAGCGTCTTCATCATCGGAATCATCATCGGAATCATCTGGTTGCTCACCATGGTATATCCAGTTAGTGTAGTTCGGATCCATCCCATGGTGCAGCAAGTGACTATGAACCTCCCTCCTTTTTTTCTGAGCACTATTTATACACTTCCTACATGGGCATGGGATATATGAGTTTGCACTTTTACCAGCAAAAGCTAAATCCAAGAAATCCATCATGCCAGCTTGCCACTCAGGAGAATCTCTTTCCTTTTCCATCCAGGTCTTATCTCGAGGCATTTTGCCTTATGTTTGTAAGGCTAGTCCTGTCAAAAAACATAGCAGCTGCATTAGTTAATTCCAGCGAGATGTTAATTCACAGCGTGACTTTTTCAGACTATGAATTTCATCGAGCATCCATAAGGACATATGTCTATCTGGGAAGTTT